>JAQGBT010003902.1:0-18105 GCA_034698585.1 Disparrhopalites patrizii | reverse complement strand
CTCACCCCCACCCGGCCCTGGCTTCTTCCAGGAACTTGTTCTCTTCTCCATCATGGTGGAGGCTGGACTTTTTTTTGGAGGGACTTTGTTGGAATTAGGGCTCAAAAATTTCTTCTCTACCGGCAACGTGTATGAAGAGGGAAATTTCTGGTTTTTAGAGATACATGTCCTTGTTTTTTCGGGGGGAATTTACACGAGTCAGGAATCACCACTGGCGGTCAGAGTTCCAGGCTGGAAAAGAAAGCATAATTATGACAATTTATTCACGGACAATACTCTGGTTAAAACTCCTGACGTGGCAGAAATTTAATTTTCGCCGAAACTCTGGTTAAGTCTTCAATTAGGACACAAATGCATTCTAATCGAAACTTTGATAATGACACCTGAAATTTCAAAAATGGTACAAATTTACTACCACTGAAATTTCAAAAATGCCACAAATTTACTGAACTAAAACTAGAAAACTAAAATAATAACGCAAATTTAGTAACGGCTGAATTTACTCCATATCAAACGTCAATAACGGTAAAAATTTTACGCTTGGAATTTACTCGGGCTAAAACCGCAATAGCAAAACTTTACCTCAACAAGAAGAACTTTTCTAGTCATCTTTATATGAAAACGCAAGCTTAATTTTTTTCTGTACTTTTACAAACCTTTATTATAATGCACAAATTTCCTATACAAAGAATGTGCTTTGGGCACAACTAAAAACTGACTACCGTCATTTTCCTGTTTGCAATGGAAGTAAGATAAATACGAATTTCAATATAATTGCACATTCACGAATATATTTGAAGGCTATAGAGTCAGTACAGTGGAGTCTGTGTATAACAAGTCTCTTTATAACAACATTTCTCTGTAACAACAATATTTTTCCAGCCCTTAGTATAACATTAAATATGCAAGATGCATATTTAATGTTCTATATAACAACATTTCCGTGTAACAATATTTTTTGCCCTTCCCTTCAGAGTTGTTAGGTTTAGGTTCATTTGATAACGTTTTCAGAAAGGAAACGCGCGTTTTTATCATAACGAAGTCTAGCACATATAAAAAATAAATATTGGACAGTACACAAATTTTCTTCAGTCAGTGGACCTTTCAATAAGGAATCCCAATTTGCTCCAGTGGACTATATACGATCTCTTATTACGAAAAAGAATTTGAACCGCTTGGAACGACAACCTTAATATAATGGCGTAACAATAGGACTTTACTAGGGCCAGAAAATTTATAAAAGGGCACAAAAGGATAGAAACGTTGTAATTTTCTTACAAATAACCCCGCTTTGCCACATGAGCACCATACCGAACGATTTAGCACTGCAATTTGCAAGGCACTCTTAGACTATATAGCACTTTCTATCTCTAACTGCAAGGAAAACTGATCACGCATGTAAAACTGTATGCAATGGAAAAAGGGCAACAGGTAATTTGTCATTAAATATCATAATCAAGGCATAAAACTGCGGTGAAAGGGCAAGAAATAAAAAGATGGGATTATTATAATGTCAAAATGACGTCAGGATTCACAACAACTCACTCAGCGTTGCCGCAGAAACCATGTAAATATATACACTAACTGTGAGCTACATGCCGCAGATGCTGCTAGTTTTATTTTGAGCCCAAAACATTTTAAATGCTGGTTAAAAATGCCCCACAAGGCACCTGCAGCATCCTTGTCCATCAAGGAAATGTGTGGCTGCCACCGAAAGAAAAATCATGGTTATTGGAAAGGTAAAAAAAAGGGACCATTTGTATTCCACTGAAAACTTTCAAGGGTGTGAGAAGAAAACTTGACAAAAACTTTTGTTTGAAAGGAGAAAACGAGGAAAAATATGACAATTTTTACGCCTTTCAAGTTTGTTTATTTTTTCTGTTTACAAAAAGAATTAATAAAAATGAAAGAAAAATAAGAAATTTCTTTCTCAAGCTCACGTATCGTGGAATTGAGGGAGGACAAGCTACCTCAAAGGAATTTTTCGTGGATTAACACACACACGCTGACTCCTTCGACTATGTAAAATAGGTAAAGTGAGACACACCACATCATTAAAAAAAAATGTCAGTGGACATGCAAACCTGAGCACAAGAATGGAAATAAATCAACATTGCCATGGTTATGGTGGATGCCTTTCAGTACTGGTTCGTTCTTGCTCTTTCTGTGTCTTTCTCTGTTGCTGCTTATTCCCTCATTCAGGATTTTTACAAGGAGGAAAAAAAAAGTATTACTTTTAAATATCCATGCGTGCGTGTGCAATTTAGTGGGCAAAAATGCTTCTTGCGTGGTGCTATTATCTATTTACATAAAAAGAGCTTCTACTTCCCGTATCTACGCTCTCACCGGCGTCAAAAAAAAGGAGGATGGTTGTCGGCGAAATGTCTATAAAAGCCTTGTTGTTATGAAGGAGTTGAGTAAAAATGTGAGACATCATTCAAGGATGTAATACATTCGAGGGGAGTGAGTGGAATGACTTAAAAGCATCTCTCCTCCTATTTTTTGTTGTAGAAATGTAGAGGAATGTAAAACATTTCTTTACAAAAAAAATGCAGAGGCTTGTTGAAACAAGTACAAGTGGAAATTTTATACCATTTACGGTGTATTATGCGGCACCACTTCGCAATTGCAAAAGCAGAAAAAAAATGAAGAAAAAAAATTTGAAAGGAAAAAATTTTTTTGAAGGGGCAAAAGAACGTTTAATGATTTCTCTTCCCTTTTTATCTCCTTTTTTCATCTAAATTCCAGCTGGTGCAATTCTTCCTTCTGCAATAGCTAGACGCTCTAAGGGAAATTTTTTGGGTAGAAATATACGCTGTAGGGAAGCGTTTAGGGAATCTTTAATGTGGATCCATATCTCATATATCTCCATGGAGAAAGTTATATGGAAGCATAATGGTACGCTGAAGGAAATGAAAATCAGCTTTTAACAACGCAAAATCCTGATAACATTTTTGTTTTTCCCGCCTAATACAAGTTTAGATACTATACCAAGCATTAAACTAATGCGAATTTTGAAAATAGTAAACATTATTGTTAATATATACCTTATATTAATTATATAATGTAGCAGCAATCATATATTAAATGACTAAATAGTTTAAAATATCGCTTTCCCCTCGTGCGATTGTCATGACTCAATGAAAGCTACCACAAAATGTATTTGTAACAAAATAAATATTTAGTCAGATAAATTTCAGCTCACAAAGCAAAATTAAAATGCGCCAACAAAATTTCGCATCGTCATAAATTGCAACGCTATAGCAATGCATTAACATGCATGCAAAATAACACATTTAGATATTATGTGTTATTTTAAGCAAATAAATTTTTTCCAGCTAAATCAGCTATAGTCTGGTGGCTCCGGTGGCAAAAACTTCCTGTATGGCGCATTCTATACATACTCAAAATGTTTGGCAAAAATATATCGTATGAATCCCTGATATTAACTCATTAGAATCTAAAATACATTTAATAGAGAGGTGGAATTTACCTGCAGATAAAGCCTTTCCATATTTTAAATGGTTCGTAATAATAAGGAACACTAAAAAAGACAAATTTGTATAGCGGACAAATCTTTTGAGCACAAAATGCTGAGCACTTTTCCACAAAATACTTGCTATTAAAACGGAGACACTCTCGCACTGAAGAAACGTAAGTCCTTGTAATTGACACTACAACGTGCTTCAGCCACTTAGGATTTAAAGAAGCGAGTAAAAATTACCATCTGCTTATGAACTGTCAGTGAATGAGTTGGAGAGAATAATTGTGAATAAAAAGGGAAGAATGGAGGAAACTCTTGAGGAAAAAGTACCGTAGACAAAATGTATAATGCCGAGATACTGACAGAGAGAGAGAGAGAGCCTAGGAAAATGCACATAATAAGAGAGAATGGCAAACAAATTTTTCCTCTCTTCACAATCTGATTCGCATTGCTAACACAAATTTTCCAAATAATTACCTTGGCTGTATGTGTACCGTCGTCAAAGGGGGAAAATCGTACATATGCACACAATCATAATAATATTTTTCCTCGTAAGAAAAAAAAAGTACTTCCAACTCTTCTCGTGCGATGCACTCTCCATTTTCTTTGTGTAGCAAAAGTATAGCAGTCATAATTTCACTTGATGAATTATCCACTTTTTTATTTTGTGTTTCCAAAATGTCTGTGAGGGATACGCTTCTGGGGGAGAAATTGACCAGGAAAAAATTGTGGGCTTTTTTCCCTTTATTTTTACATTTAATATAATTCTTTTTTTGGGGCTAAAAATATCCTCATTTTTTTGGCGATACAAATAGATTTTGAAGGGAATTATTAGGGAGGAGATCATTACATATATTACTGGTATCACGGCATTTTTTATATGCGGAGAGACTGATTATCCTCAAAGGAAAGCGCAGTGAGCAGAAAGTACATTAATAATCAATTTTCGCTTTGTAAGAGATCTCACTCCATTTATAATCAGGAGCCTCAAAGGTACAAAAATTTTCCGTTTGAAGGGGCATGAAAAAAAAATTTGTTCACTTGTTACGGACAAGGAATTTCCGTTTACCGCTACGAAATCATACCTTGCCTGTCAACATCATGCACAAAAATGCATATTCACAAATTACTTCGAAAGAAAAAAAAATTAGTATTCACGGAAAATATTTCACACTATATAATTTTATGATCCTTGTCGTGCAAAAAATTGTCTATTTTTCCTCGTAAAAGTATGTAATTTTTGTAAATTTTTACGCCAACTAGAAGCTGTTTCTTATGTGCAGTTAAAAAAGATTTTCAGTTAGAAATTTTTTTTTTTGTAATTTTTTCCTGACACAAAAATGGTTCATTTTCCGCGTACCAAAAACCTTTATGATATTTCTGTATGTAAAAATTCCTTTTAATATAAAACCTTTGACACAGTTATTGTATATGCGAGTCAAAAAATGAATTATTACAATCAACACTTTATGCTGTGCTTGCACCGTGTTTGGATTTAAGAACTATAATTATGCATATTCACACAATTCTGGCAAATATGACTATACTACAGGTTTTATGGGGTCACACCGTCACACGTATTACTTGTTTCGTGAAATATTTTTAACAGGAAAAATACGGGTTTTATGCTTATTTGTCTAAGGAAATGTACTCACCCATAAGAATATAAATTTGGAAATACACATACAGACTTTGTGTTTAAAGATAACCAAAAAAATTTTTATGGAGAAAATCCATTAGAGGTATACTAGCCCAGTGAAATACTTACAATGATAATAGTACTGATTTTCGTGAACTAATTCAAGCCAAATTATTA
Source organism: Disparrhopalites patrizii (assembly GCA_034698585.1). Lineage (NCBI taxonomy): Eukaryota > Metazoa > Arthropoda > Collembola > Symphypleona > Sminthuridae > Disparrhopalites > Disparrhopalites patrizii. Next base: position 12,805 of record JAQGBT010003902.1, on the reverse strand, counting down.
TGTATTAAATCATTCAATTAGTAGATGGTATTCCATTGGTACAAATTTTGGTATTTTAGGTTAATGCAGGAAAAAGTAAACTGGTTAACGCCTATAGCACACGTTTCTTACATCTGTGCAGGCCTTGTATGCATCAATTACATATTTTGCGGCAAAACTCTTGTTTTACCTCTTCGTAGCAAATTGTTGCAATGAAGCATGAATTGTTTGTGGTAAATAAATATAAAGAGGAGAAAACCCGACTATAGTTTTATCGACTTTGTACTGCATAAAGTCTCATTTCAGCATCATTCAAGATGTTTATACACAATTGCGCTAAAACACAGGTTTTAAAAATTTGTTGTAGCGTCAATTGATGAGATTGTGACAGCATCTATGTATATGGTTGCTGTAAGAATTCAAATTAAGAAAACGCGAGTAATGTGCCTTACAAGATAATTATTTTGTAATACAAGCTTAAATTTGATTGCAAAATTTTTCAATAATCCGAAGTTAGCGTTGTCAAAATTTTGTAATCTTATAATTTTAAATGTTGCAGGGAAAAGCAAGTGCGGTAATAATTTGAATCTAATTAATTGTCATAGAAAGAATTAAATCTGAAAATTTGGAGCGTATAAATTTGCAGCGAACGAAAGTGAGATTAATTGAAATTGGGACCCTATACATTTGCATTGAGCAAAAGATACGTACTAAAATGTAAATATAGCAAATTTGCAGCTAATGTATAGTGTAATTTGTAATTATGTAAATTTGTATGTAAAATGTATAGTGTAAAATTTGGATCTATTAAATTTATAATGAATAAAATTTGTAGCGAATTTTATTCTACGTATTCCACACATTTCCAGCGATTAAAAGCGGCTGGGATAATTTTCCGATCGTGTATGTTCTTGGGTTTGCAACTGAAACTAATACATAAAAAAATGGAGTTCCTATAGAGATGTATTAAATTTTGCTCGCATAAATTTAACCAGATATATCTAACGTTAAAAAACTCGGATTTTTTGCATCATAATCAGTGATGGGCTTGTACATTATTAGTACAAATTAGTGAAGAACAATTTTGTTAAAATGGTTCAATTTTGCTAATTCAAAACCGCACAAATTTATCGCTTGTGGCAAGCAACGCATAATTCAACTGACTAAATAAATTTTACAAACTTACCGAAAGAAACTGTCCCATTCAAAAGAGCGGAGAATTTGCACACTTAATTTTGTTTATTTTATTTGTTTGTTGTTCTTCTCAATAAACGGCACTTTATTAACTTAGCACAGAAAAAATAGTCAACAATCAACACGGGTTTAATATCCCAAAGTTCCCTCTCAGCCTGTACTAATTGCGCCCAATTTTCCTGCACAAAAATGTACCTTTCGTCGTCTTCCCCACCCTAATCACAAAAAAAAATATATAAAAAATATTAAAAAAATATGCTTCACTCGGCCACTGTACTTCTCCCCGCCCCCTGCACCTTTACACTACTAACACCGTCACCTGAAGAGTGCACCTTTATTTCACACCGCTCATCTACCCTCCAAGAGCATCTGGATGGCTATAACGGCTGCCGTCCCACAACGACCTTACTGAAACGTCTTTGATTATTCCCTACATTAATCCTAGGAGGGATGCACTTTACATGGGTAATTAAGGGTCTTAGGCACTCCTTTGGTATTACTATATGCACCTATAGTTCCCTTCAAAACAAAAAAAACAAGCCAAAAAAAATTTGTGTTACGTGTCTCCGGTTGAGTGAGGATTATTTAACAGCGTGTGAATTCTAACTATTGTTCAATGATTATTAACTCGTTCTTCTTCATGAGCTTTGGGAACTGGCTCTCTTCCATATTATGTCTATATTGTCATCCCTATGGGTTGTTGATTCTCTTATATTTCTTTGAAAAACACCTTACTATACCAGTCAAACTAGAGAGAGACAGAGAGAAAGAGAGAGAGAGAGAGGAGAGTCCTCACCACTATCACCGCCACCACCCAATCTCGTACTAGTAAATGTACCAACAACAGACTGTATTATATTAAAGAAAAAAATTTTTTTACTACTCCAAACGTATAACGTTTAGCCGATGTCATGTCGAGGAGAATTTGCCATATACACTTATATACAAGGGGATTTCTATTCGCATGAGAAATTTCACTTTCATATCAGTTCAATATACCAGCCGTGGTAAGAAAAAGCACTGTGGATGAGTATGTATTAACCCTTTCTTCTAAACAAAAAAAAAAGGGTGGAAAAACAGACACAGAAATCGTGGAAAAACTCCTTTCAGGATTTCTTTATGGATTCCTTTGCTTTTCTAATTTGTGGGGATATATAATGTATTAGCCAGAATACACATATGTGTGAGCATTTACCATTCTTTGCAGGCTCACAGGCTTATAGCACATGGATTGGTGGGCATGCCGTCGGAAAAATTAACGGGGAGGTTATTTTTCATTGAGAGTGGAAAAGGCTTTTGTGAGAGAGAAAAAAGAGAGAACTCAAAAGTTAGAAGAAACAAGAACACATACATGTGGATATGCTCTAATGAATTATATATTTTTTTTATCTCCTTTTTCCTGTACTACTCTCAAAGGGATTTGGGAGGTGTGTGATGGTACATGGGATAGGAGTGGATGACATGAGTAAAGGACTATGACGGAGACGTCCTTTGCTGATTCTGGCTATCGCGTGGAGGATGTGTGCATATGACGATTTGTGAAGTGGCTCAAAAAAAACTCAGAGATATGTGGGATAAAATGAGACTGTGACAACCGGGAGCAAGGAAGATATCTTTTGAATAAGGATACGGAGAATGGGAGACCGATTAAAGGAGAAAAATGATTCAGTAAGCAACGAAAGCGATAAAAACGGAAAATAGAGAAAGAGCCAGGGAAAGAAGATGAAAGGAAAGAGGAAGAGAGAGAGAGAAATGAAGAGAGCCCCGGAAAGATGAAAGGAGCCACAGGGAAAGAGAGAAAGAGAAAACAAGAGAGGGGGAAAAGGAGAAAATCAACCCGGGTAATGATCAACAGTCAAAGAGAGACACCAATACAGACAGAAGCCGAGATAAAAAATATATAAAATAGAAGTAAAATAGAAGAAAAAAATAGAAGAAAAAACAGAAAAAAATAGAAGAAAAAACAGAAAAAAATAGAAGAAAAAACAGAAAAAAATAGAAGAAAAAACAGAAAAAAAATAGAAGAAAAAACAGAAGTAAAATGAAAAGAAAGAGAGGGAAAGAGAGAGAGAGAAATCCAAGTGAAGGAAAAAAGAAATAGTAGTAGCAAGGTAGAGAAATGGCACAACATATGGTAGAGAAATGGAAAGGTAGAGACAGCAAGTACAACAGAGAAAAAAGGGTAATAGAAAGAAGTACGACATACAGAAATAAGAGAGATAGAGGGAGACAGAGAGACAAAAGGGAAAAATATCAATGGGAATGGGCAAGAAAGGGAGATGAGAATCAAAGAGAAATAACCAATAGCGAGAAACATAAATGGGAAATTGGAGGGAGAAACAAAGAGGAAACGCAGGACCAGCAAAATTGAAAGACAGAGGAACGAAAATGGATATAGAAAGGGGAAAGGAGACAGAAATTGGTTAGCGAAAAGAGATTGATAAGAGTAGCAAGGATACAAAGAGAGATAGAGAGAGCAAGAAAGAGAGAAGGAGAGAAAAAGAGAGAAGCATAGAGAGAAAATGAGGGAGAAAGAAGGAGGGAAAATGAGAGAGAAAGAGAGAAGGAGAGGAAAAGGGAGAAAGAAAGAGAGAGAAAGAGAGCGAGTACAGGAAAAAAGAATGAGAGTGCCCGAAGACAGAAATAGATAGATGAGTTTTAAAAGGAAGCAGAATGAGAAGAGCAGAGAGACAGAGACAGAGAGAGAGAAACGAAAGAAACATTAGAGGAAAAAGAAGGAAGAGAGGAGTTGGAAAGACAGCATGGGAGGAAGAGGAGAAAGGGTAAAAACAGAGTAATTGATGGAGCAGAAGAGAGAGAGAGAGAAGGAGAGAGAGACAGAAAATGAGAGACAGCGACAGATCGCCATAAAATAATCATCTTGTTGCGGTTTTTTGCTGTTGTTGTTGTTCTGCTTTTTGAAACTCTCGACGAATCTCCTCCAAAACACATTTGCGTAGGAGTTTCCCTCATTTCTCATCAACCTATGTGGTGTATACACATGACAAATGGATTTCACTGGGGCGATGTTCCAGATTGGAGAAACCAGGCTTAATCACTCTTGATCAGAGGCACGGCACTTCCTCTACTAATCTTGTAAGCATCACATGCCATCATTGGGATAAGATCCACTATTTTTTGGGAACAAGATCATTGCTGAGAGGCAGGATGTCTCATCTGACCACACATTTCCCTCCCTAAATAAGAATCTCTTTATACGTGCTAGCCCCAGCCGCCCATTAAACGTCCTGGGAGAGTCCCTTGTTTTTTTCTGTCTCTCATGGTGTCAGTTGACACAAATTTCGGCACACTGACGTACTCAACAAAAAAAAAGGGGTACACATTTTGTTCGAATTAATTTTTTTTTTCGAAATTACACACGCACATGGTAGCTGTGGACGTACGTGGTTGTATAGTAAGGCAATTAGATATACAAATATATACACCTTCGTCTATGTAAATGAGTTTCATTGACCGTGTCCAAAGCTTTCCTAATAATAATAAAATGTTGTTTTTATTATAATAATGTTATTTACCAGAGAAATCTGTTTTTAATCTGTAGAGAAAAAAATGTCTGCAACACATTTCTTGACCTTACGCGACCGTGCTATTGCGAGAGAGTCTCTCTCTTTCTCTCTCTCTCTTTCAAACATCGCATGTATCCCTCTGTCTCTCTTCAGATATTTAACAGCCACACTCTCCTGATATTCTCCCCTTGCCTATGGCCTACCACAAAAATAAAGCAAGATGAGAGAATTCCAAGCAGAGCAGAGGTGCGGTTGCCATTGTGCCATTAAGCATTAATAATAATTCGACAAAAACTGTTGTTTTTTTTTATTTATTTTAAATTTTATCTCCACCTCCACCTTATCTATAGTTACTTTTTTATCAGATTTTGCCATTTTCAAAATGATGGATGCTATATTTCCTTTGACTTTAATGGTTCATCATCCATCCATTGATTTACACTGAAGCGAGACAAATTTTTTGGCAACTAGTTTGCCTCCGTCCCCCTGCCCCTGACCTATAGATCTCATCCCAATTATTAATATTTTGGCAAAAAAGACATTTTTATTTGTTTGAGTGTTCCTAATCTAATTTAATATCCAGTAATCCTTGGTTTTTTATGGGCTCTGCTGCTTCCATAAATCACCCATTGATTCACATTCAATGGGAAGCGAGGTACTTAAGGAGTGCAGAGTGCAGTTGGAGCAGGTGCTTGCAGTAGAGTTTCTTATTCGTTCAAGTTCAATTTTCAAGTCTCAATTTTGGAATAAATTTCAATTTCCAGTTCGAAATATTCTAACTACGAAAATCTTCAAATGACCATTTGATTTTTTATAATACTCGAAAATGATTAACATTATTTCTTTTTATTTTGTTTTAATTAAATTGTCTAGTTCAAATTTCTGATTATAAACACTGGCAGATGTCAACCTCAATTACGTATTTGTTTTTCACTGAAAAAAAATTATAAAATAACTAAAATTTCTATTTCTAATATTTCTACCAAAATAAATTTTAACATTTTGCTAATTGTCTGGAATTTTTGTTCTAAAGCATAAATCTGCTGTTTTGTATATGTATTCTAATTTAATTTTTTAATTTTTATATCATAATTTAGCACACAAACTCATCCTATATAGACAAAACTTGATACTATTATACGGCTAGGTATTTTAATGTAGTTCAAATTTTTTCGAAATCCGGATTAAAAAAAACATTTCAAGTAGGATTTCAAGTTCGAAACGAAAACAAAGTAGCCGATGAGGAAGTCTAATTTGTATCAGAAATAGCACGTTGATTGAATTTTATGTTCAACTCCTCCAAACGAGGTACATGCCCCGATATGGTGGCGAATGGTAAATTTTTTTGGGACATTTAATGGCCATTTCCCATAGTGTTTAGAGGGCACACTATTTATTTATGTACCTCGTTCAGCCGGCGTTATGCTGTGATAACTCCAGCCCCGTCCGTACAAGTTTGTTTAATGCTCAAAGCGTGTAGGGCAAAGTGAGGGGAATGTAATAACGATTATTTTTACGATTTTTTTTCATGTGACGATAAGCTGAGCTAAACGCATGGAGGTGATGGGATGACCCTCAAAAGAGAAATATATTTTCTGGTATACTATATATGTAACGTTTCTTGGATGCTGCTGGTGTGTAATGTATTCAGAAAAGATTCAAAGGTTGCTCAAATTTGCATGCATTACTTCTACACAGTCATAATGCAACCCCAGCAAGTCAAGATCAAAGGAATCATTTGGTCATTATAGCAAACTGCCTTTGTATAACGAAAAAAAAAGAAAGCGAGATCAGTATGACTGAAAATGTGAAGACAGATATGAAACAAGAGAGAAATGAGAGGGGAGAGATAGACAAATTGAAGAATTTGAGACCATAGCACAAACATTTAAATGGGATGGACGAAACGGCCAATGAAAAACCTCACAAATAAATACAAGAATTGAGAAACGAAAGGATAGCATGTGATAGAATTATAGGAACAGCCGGAGAAAGGCCAAAGGGAAGAAGTGGCGAGTTCAATAATCGGGGAAATCCGAAATCAAATAGAAAAATGGTAAACCTGGAGAAAAGGAAGAGAAGAAGGTAGACCGACAAAAAATGTGTCCAGAGAAATATTTTAAAAAAATTCAACAACATAGAAAATAAAGGAGAATAGAGAAAAATTAAAGGACAGATAAATGAAAGAGGAACATAGAGGGAAGAGGAGATGCTACAGAAACGGCCATGCATAAGTCGAGACAAGGCCAGAGAAGGATTTAGATAAAGTGCCGAGAGAGAACTAGAGTAGAGTGAAAGAAAGGAGGAAGCTACTAGAATCCTGGTGGAGAAAGCAGAAAAAAGGGAAGGAAGGAAGAGACAGGGAGTGAAAAACATAAGGGAGGAGGGTAGCAAACTAAATACAGGAGACATTTGAGGAAGAAAACTGGAAACGTATATACATACATATAGAGATAAAAGGGGGTAGAAAAAATCAGAGAAAGAGTAGAGCTGAAAAGGAGATATAGGAAAATGAAAACACTTCCTGAGAAAAAGAAACGGGCAGAAGACTGGAAAAGGAAAATGGATTGGAAAGAAATGAAGAGATACAAAAAATGGCAAGATACGAGAGGTAAATGGATCTCCATTAACGAGAGGTAAATGGAAGGAAGAAAGAGAAAAACCGTAGAAAGAAAAGTAAGCAAAAAGGGAGGTAAGCTGACGAACAAATAAGACAAGTGTAAGAATGAAGAAGAAAGACATTTAAGAAAGCAGAAGAGATAAATGTAAGAAACATAAATAAATATAAGAGAGACTGAGACATTCATGCTAGAAAGAAAAATAAATTAACATACGAGAGAAAGAGACATTCATGTTAGAAACAAAAATAAATAAATTTATTAAAGAAAGAGAATTAAATGGAAGAAAGAAAGAGACTTAAATAGCAGAACCAAAGAAAATTAAATGGAAGAAAGAAAGAGACTTAAATAGAAGAACCAAAGAGAATTATTATTAGAGAAGACAAGAAGGGTTGGAAAATTAAGGAAAAAAGACACGAAAGAAATGAAGAGAGAATACAAAAAAGAGAGATAAACGAAAGGAAGAGAGAATATTAAAATAGACACATAAACGAAAGACACAGAAAAAAATAGACTGATAAACGAAAGAAAGAGAGAGAAATAAAAGGAAGAAATAAAAAGAAGGGAGTAACACAAGAGATAATCCGAAGAAAGAAATAAGTTAGAAGAGTAAAGAGAGAGAGCGAGAGAGAGAGAAACGAAAGAAGGGGAAAGAAGAGAGACACAAAACGAAGACAAGAGAGATAAAAGGAAGAACGAACCCCAACCGAAAGAAAAGGAAGAACTAGTGAAAAGAAAGCCATGAAGAAAACCACGAAATGGAAAAAAAGAAGAGGGACAAAGCGAAGAATGGGAAGGAAAGGGTGGGAAAAATAAAATTACATAAAAAGGGAGAAGGAAAAGAACAGCATAGTCCAAAGAAAATGCAAAAAGAATAAAAAAGGAAGATACTCAGGAAAAAGGGTACAAAGAGAGAGAAAAAAAGTCGAGAGACGATGGAAGAGAAAGGGAGAGAGAGAGAGAGAGAGCTCCTAACGTACCTCCCTCATAAAAATCATTCGACTTGCCTCGAAAATCAACGACACTTGGCAAGTTAGCAAGTCCAAAAGTTTCCATTATCAAGTGCAGGTGATGATGACAGGAATCACAAGAAATCAGTGAGGGAGAGAGAGAAATAGAGAGAGAGAGAGAGAGAGAGAGAGAGAGAGATTATTGACAGGAGTTTTTACGTGTATAAGCGACGTCAAAAGAAGCAGTTGCTGATATAAACAACTTTACACATAGACCCGTATATTTGCAGGGGGTTTCGAAAAGTTTTTGCATCTACCTCAAAATTAAGGCTCATAGCCAAGTGAAGAATAAAAAAAAGTTTCCATTAATCTACGCCAATCATACATTGAAGGAATATGCTATGCAAAGGTACATGCATACCTCTCAATATACGGTTAATGACTGACTTTTTCTTTTTTTTTATACTTGCATATGTCCTGCATTTTTTTTCTCTTTAACTATACAATACATTACCAGAGACTTTTACGTCACTTTGCTTCAGCAGCATCTTTTCCCATATGTATACGAGAGTTCACATGAATTGGTCACGTATAGTGCTACTTATATATTGACTAAGAATTTTTTTTTTTATCACTGGTGATTACCATCATCATCATTATTATAACAGTAACTACATAGAACTTGAAAAACTGCAAGGTCTTCTCAGGATATTACTACATATTTTTATTATGAGCATGATTTCCATTCTTAAAAACTCTCCAATTCTATAATTAAAACTGTTCATTCATCCTTTTTTTCTTTCTCTCTGTAGCTTCTTCATTTGATTTTTTTTTCGTTTTACTTTTGGGTCAATTGCATATAGGGAAACCCGCATTTACGTTTTTCACCTTGTAATCATGCATTAATAAAAAAAATTAATTATTATTATATCATAATTCTTGTATGGACTGTTTTCAGGATGAAAAAAAATTTCAAAAGGGTGGATTTCTTTCCCTGTACATAATAAGGGGTTGAGTAAGTCCCATAAAGGCAGGGATTCTGAACCAGCATAAGGCAGTGTGTGCCTTGTTTTTTACTGGTTTTCTTTTGGGAAGCAAACTTGTATATACGGCATGGCTTATAGAAATTTAGTTTGTATGCATGTTATATATTGTACATTATATTGTATATACGCATATGCCGTAAGCATTTATGTGTGTTGAATTCTTTGGAAGAAATTACGCTCCGTTTGACGTAGAGGAGGAGTAAGATGTTTCAATCGGAGCAACCTCACACGTAATTTTTTTTTCTAATTAGTCATAAAAACCGCTTTCTTTGGTGAAACTATGCGAAACTGTGTACAGAGTTCCAATGAGTGCAGACATACGCAGTATTATGTCATTTCAGAACAATTAAAATCAAGGGAAATTTGGTGGGGATTGACTGTAACATTTTGATATTTTGTAAATATTTTGTAAAAACCACAAATATTTTGTAAAGTTCCAAATATTCCATCAGTAATTAGCACTACATTTTGATCTTAAACAAAATTTCAAAATAAGTGTGAAAAATTTTTTTTCGAATCGTCTACAAATTTCAAAATTTATATAAATAAAATCATTCTGGAATCGCCTAAAAATTTCACAATTTGCATGAAAATTTATTCTGGAATCGTCTAAACATTTTAAAATTTGCATGAAAATGTATTCACAAATCGTCTGGATTTTAAAATTTCGTCAATTTCAAAATTTCGCAAAACTTCAAAATTTTCTTTAGAATTTACTCTCGAATCCCATGGCAATGTCAAAATTTGAATTAAAATTTACTCTCGAATCGCATGGGAAGGTCAAAATTAGCATCAAAGATAGATTCTCTAATCGCATAGAAATTCTTAACATGGCTTTAAGTAATTTTTAGACAGCCAACTGAATTTTAAACACTTTCAAATAAAACAGCTAAAATCAATCACATCATATACAAAATTGGTTCCAGATTTGTATCCAAATTGTCAAATATTATTCTTTAATATATAGTTATCTAGTTACCATGAAGGAATTGTAAATGTCCTCAGAAATGGCAGTTTAATTGTCTATTCTTCCGGCAGCAAGATGAAAATATGCTGATTCTTCCGCCAATTAATGTAAAAATTGTGTCGGTTAATGTGAATAGATAGATAGATGGATTTATTTATCCAGCCGCTTATTGGCCTGAGTCCTTACAGCTGCGTACTTCAGGTTAATGTGAATATGTCTATATTGACTAAAAATATTTCCAATTATGCCACAACCTGTAAATGCAAGTTAATGCCAATTTGCTCTACTCCAACATCTTTTACCTCACGTGTACGTACATTTATAGCTACTAATTTCTACGCCATTTTGTTGCTTATAAGTTCTACAATTTTATTGGACGTTTCCCCTATTATTGTAGGACATAGCAATGCATCTTACAATTCGTCTCTGTTCGTGCCAACAAAACCTCCTTTAATTTTTCTTACAAATGGCAAAACGGGCCAAGTGAATCCGTGTTCACTTCTAATTGCCACAGTAAACGTACTTTCTCGCGGGAGAAAAAAAAAGAAAAAAAAAACTAATTAGCTTCTGTGAATAAGAACGCATATACTTGCCATATGTACATGCATGCGAGGCGAAGAAAGACTAAAAGAATGCGTAATTACTATATTTATTACATACATAACATATCCAATTGCAAAATCGTGTGTTTGTACTTAAACGTACAACTTATATGCATACACAGAACTTGACATTTGCCTGCTGAACCCTCGTGATTAATTCAATTTTCCCCAGCCAAACACACTTGGATGAGTGATTCTTCAGAGGGGATTCATTGTTGGAAGTTGGAACAATATAATTGTAAAAACGATGATGATGATGATAAAGCCACAAAAGATAATAATAATACCCTGATGAGAACAATAATAATAGAAATGATAATAATGCCATATATCAGCCATTGTCAATTATCCTTTTTATGCGGATTATGAAATTTTTCCAACTGTGTGTGTGCGTCGACGGCTATTCACGTCCTGCTTACGGCTGGGGGCTGTGGGGCAGAAGCCGCAACAATGGAAAATTCATGTCCTTTTTAAACTTGGGATTGAGTCGTCGGGCTTTGCATGTGCTCATATTCGAGTCGAGACATTTAAAATGTACAATTTTATTACAAACAAAAGGGCTCGGCACGTCCTTTGTCGTTTGTTTTTAAAGGGAATGGCCAAACGGCTAGAGAAAGAAAGAAAAAGGACGTTGAAACCTGCTTTGGTGTTGAAATCAAGTAAAGATGTTGCAGTTATTTTGTTCCTATTTCATATATATTCAAATCCATAAATGCACTGCATATTCCGTGGACGTGCACAAAGGTCATGCCAAAGCATCACGTACTGCCTGTGTGGCCTTTAGATCCCATGCATTTTTAATAGCCACCAACGATATGGTATGGTCCAACCAGAATTCAGATTTAAATTAAATATACATAGTTATTCCATCGACTACAAAGCACACGTGAGCGGGACGCTCCTTCCACCTTCACGATTGAAACATTCACATTTGCGCGTACAAACGGCAATTTTCAAATCGTTTTATTACATCGGAATCTCTCTATAGGAGCCTTGACGGAATCCGTAAAAGAATTTTTATACAAAAAAAAGTTGTAATATAGAGAACTAAACACTTACGTTATTCTGCATACTAAATTCAAATATAGGTAAACTGATATGAAAAAACAGCTTATTATAAAAGGAGTAGCTATACCGAGTAGTATACCGAGAGTCCATACTTGTACATACATAAGACCGAATATCAGAAGAAATTTCACTGAATTTCTTCGTCCGTTCTGTCTAAAGAAATCGAAAACGTTTATTTTTAAACTTACAATTAGTATTTACTTTAGATTTTTTTTTAAATGGGAATAAAACATATTCATTTAAATTTCAGAAAACACAAATATCTATAATGTCCATATGTATACTATATAAATAACAGAAAGATGTGGTGGAAGCGAGAGACAAATATTTAGGAAGAGTTGGAAAATGTATAAAGAAAAATTTATAAGCTAAAAACTAAAGCAAAATACAGGAAGAAAGCAAATGAAAAACGCGAGAGAAATGCAAAGAGAAAGAGAGAAAATTTCGGAGAAATGCAGAGAGAGAGAGAGAGAGAGAGAGCGAGAGAAGGAGAGAAAACAATCCAAAGAAATACAGAGAGAGAGACAGAGAAAGAAGCTAGCTAAATACAGAGAGAGAGAAACAAAGAAAGAAAGAAGCTTGAGAAATAAAGAGAGAGAGAGAGAAAGACAAAGAGAGAAAGAAGCTAGAGAAATAGAGAGAGAGACAGAGAAAGACAAAGAGAAAGAAGCTAGAGAGAGAGAGAGAGAAAGACAAAGAGAAAGAAGCTAGAGAGAGAGAGACAAAGAGAGAAAGAAGCTAGAGAGAGAGAGACAAAGAGAGAAAGAAGCTAGAGAGAGAGAGAGAGAGAGACAAAGAGAGAAAGAAGCTAGAGAGAGAGAGAGACAAAGAGAGAAAGAAGCTAGAGAGAGAGA
>JAQGBT010003901.1:0-18112 GCA_034698585.1 Disparrhopalites patrizii | reverse complement strand
CTTTCTCTCTATTCTTCTCTCTTTCTTTTCCTTTCTCTCTATTCTTCTCTCTTTCTTTTCCTTTCTCTCTATTCTTCTCTCTTTCTTTTCCTTTCTCTCTATTCTTCCCTCTTTCTTTTCCTTTCTCTTTATTGTTCTCTTTTTTCTATTATTCTCTCCTTCTTTTCCTTTCTCTCTATTCTTCTCTTTTTTCTATTATTCTCTCCTTCTTTCCCTTTCTCTCTATTATTCTCTCCTTCTTTCCCTTTCTCTCTATTCTTCTCTCTTTCTTTTTCTTTCTCTCTATCCTACTCTTTGTTTTTTTCTCTCTATTCTTCTCTTTTTTTTAATATTTTTCGATCTTTTTTTCCGTCTCTCTATCCTACTCTTTCATTTTCTTTCTCTCTATTCTTCTATCTCTGTATTTATCTCTTTCTCTCTCTCCTTCGTTTCCTCCCTCGCCTTCTCACTCTCCCTTGTTTCATTTACACTTGTCTCTCTCTTTTCTCTCTCCCTTTTTATTCTCTCTGTCTCATTTCTCCCCGACCCCTTGTCTTTCTCTCGCTATTTATATTCTCTTACTTTAATTTCCGTCTGTTTTTCTGATATCGTTTCCTCCACATTTCTCTGTCCTTTTCCTTATTATTTCCCCTCCTTCATTCTCTCTTTAATAGCATCTTCTATATTTTTGTCTTCCCTTTATATTCGTTCCTACTTTTGTCTTTCCTCTGTCTCTTTTCTTTCTCCATTCTAGTGTAACACCTTCCTGTGTTTTTTTTTCTTGTCTGCTTTTCCTACTTTCTCTCCTTTTTCACTCGTGATACGGCCTCTTAACTCGGTCCTGTTTCTTTTAGACTTTACTCCCCCACTCCCTCGATCTCTCTTAGGAGCTTCCACCCCCACCTAATTACCCATCTCCGCAGTTCCTCCGTCTACCTCCGTTGAGAAATCCACCAACAAATGTTTCCATGCTTTATTATTCCTCCAACGTCGCCTTCCCCGCAGTCATTACTATTCTATTTGCCTCCCGTCTCCCTCTTTTCCTTCATTTGTACCCTCACTTTTAATATGCCGGACATGGCACCCAACCCTCGCCTTCATTTGTTTCCTTTTTGCAATCTTTTCCTTTCACACTATCTCATCAATACCAAAAAAAAAAAACCACGAGCCGGAAAAAAACAAATGGTTCTTGAAGAAAATGAACAAACAAATGTTTTTCCATGACAAGAATAACCTCGTACAAGGATGTTGAAGACAAGACAAATTAGCCATGCCTGGTTGTTTATCCAGCATATCACGTGTGCGACCAAGCTTATCATGTATGATAAGCTCATAGTATATGCAACGTATTAGATATATATACATACATACATAGTGTGTGGTTCATATAGTAGCATATGCAACACACTGAACTATTTCGCTGTCAAAGAAAAACGACCTGGAAACAAAAATAAAAGCGGAAAATGAGTTCAAACAGCCGTGCACGTACCAATTTATGTATGAGCAGAGTTGTCCTTTGTATCCACCAGAATGTTTGGGCAGTAATTTGACACTTCTTCAAAGGCTCTTCTTTCTCCTCCTACCAAACACAAGTTATTGTAGAGTTGTAAAAAACGTAGACATTGTAAAAAGTTTTTATTCTAATTTTGCAATACGAAATGACAGAAAAAGAAGCTACGACAAAGTATATTACCATTACAGCAAGTACAAAAACCTTTGGTCCGTGAGGACCTCGCCTAAACGGTGAGCGCGCACGTCATGTGGGACACATGTACCACAACAATTAAATCATTGTCCTTCATAATTAATAGTACAATTCTCATGAAAACTGCAAGGGAGAGAGAATAAAATGAAGAATGAACGAGAATGAACGAGAATGAAAGAGAGAGAGAAAGAAATCAAGACAGAGGTAGAGAGAGAGACAGAGACAGAGACAGAAAGAGAGAAATCAAATGAAACGAGAGAGATACAGAGAAAGAATAAAATCAAGAGAGAGACAAAGAGAAATAATAAAATCAAGAGAGACATAGAGAGAGAATAAAATCAAGAGAGAGACAAAGAGAAAGAATAAAATCAAGAGAGACATAGAGAAAGAATAAAATCAAGAGAGAGACAAAGAGAAACAATAAAATCAAGAGAGACATAGAGAGAGAATAAAATCAAGATAGAGACAAACAGAAAGAATAAAATCAAGATAGAGACAAACAGAAAGAATAAAATCAAGAGAGACATAGAGAAATAATAAAATCAAGAGTGAGACAAAGAGAAAGAATAAAATCAAGAGAGACATAGAGAGAGAATAAAATCAAGAGTGAGACAAAGAGAAAGAATAAAATCAAGAGAGACATAGAGAGAGAATAAAATCAAGAGAGAGACAAAGAGAAAGAATAAAATCAAGAGACATAGAGAGAGAATAAAATCAAGAGAGAGACAAAGAGAAAGAATAAAATCAAGAGAGACATAGAGAGAGAGAGAATAAAATCAAGAGAGAGACAGAGAGAGAGAGAATAAAATCAAGAGAGAGACGGAAAGAGAGAATAAAATCAAGAGAGAGACGGAAAGAGAGAATAAAATCAAGAGAGAGATAGAGAGAGAGACAGAGAGAGAGAATAAAATCAAGAGAGAGATAGAGAAAGAAAGAGAGAGAATAAAATCAAGAGAGAGATAGAGAAAGAAAGAGAGATATAAAAATGGAGACTGAGGTACAGAGATGAGAGATGTACAAGTAACAAGCTCACGCTGCATGACCACGTTTTCTTTCTCCGTCTCTCTGTGTTTCTCGCCGTTTCTCTCTCTTAATGCTGTGCTGAGATGATCAAAAAATGGTTTTATTTCCTCCTCATTTCTCTCTCACGTAACAGGGATTCCAAAAACAAACACATTTTGTGCCCATTATCATTATTATTAATACGTGGCCCAAGACAAGTTATAACAATGACAAACTAGCCCTCTTGCTATTTGTTGTTTTCCTTTCTTTGTAGGTCCAAAAAGTTGACATTTTTGGCGCCTTGCACGTCCACACAAATTTTTTGCAACAGACACGAAAGTGTACTTGTTCCTTTTTTCTTTTTTTTTTGTTATTCTAAATTTAGTTCAAAAACCCTCCCCTTGAGAGAAGGAGGTAATTGCACGGGGCTCATGTCCTTATATAATTACATACCTTATACAATAATGGGAATGCAATATACTTAGGGGCAATGATAATGTCTCTAACCAGGATCACAAAGCATGACCAACGGTCTAAAACCTTTTTCCTTCCCTCCCTTTTTTCTTTTAGTGAGTATGTACGACAAGATAAAAAAAGATGAGAAAAAAAAAGTTTGACCGTCCAAGGTCCTTACGCAATCATGGCACAATCACCCAAAATTTTTATAGAGAAATAGAATAATGCCACTGAATAGAGAGGATTGCATGTACGTATGTATGCCCATGTATGTACAAGCCCTGTGTACATAAACCAAGGTATACTCCCTGAACTACAAAGAAGACATTCTATTTCTTGACAACTGACCCCTACTCCTTGACAGGGGCACCAAAAGATCTTTTTTAAAGTTACAAAATAAAAGTGGTTAAAAAAAGTCAGTTCACGAAAAGTATAAAAGCATGCTGGTCAGGAATAAAAGGTTGGATGGGACAGGGAGAAAAGGAAGAGGAAACCAGATCAAGAAAAAAAAAATTGAATGGGGAAAGTTTTTTTTTGCAAGAAAGGAATTGAGTAGGGGGAGAATATAATAAATAGAGTGACTTTCACCAAGGGATGTCATTTCCTTCCCTTTCACAGATATTTTACAAACAGCCACAGAAAAGGCTGACGACGTACAAAAAATAGTTTTTTCCCATTCTTGAAAAGAGAGAGAGACACCAAGAAAATGACATTTTTTTAACCAGGAAGAAAAAAACGGAAGATGAGAGAGTGTGTTTTCTAAGAAGAAAATGGAAATTTTTTTTCGGGGAGATAAAGCAACGAGCAGATGGAGGGAAACACAAGATTTTTTTCACGAGGGGAAAAGAAATATGTAAACATGGCAATATGACAGCATGAGCCGGGAGTTTTTCTCTTGTAAGTTAATGTGAAGCTTCTAGTCATTTAAGAAGAAATTCAACTCGTTTCCCCGACTTTCAAATGAAAGTGGAGGGAAACAGACGGGGGAATGAAACCGAGGCTTTAAGGTGGGCTTAAAATGGCGGGAAAGAATAAAAAAGCACACGAAGAAAAGAGCAGGCGGTTGGGATTGCCAAATTGGATCCATAACAATGCAATAGTACTAGCAGACGGAGTCGAAGTGAGGATACGAAGAGGGAATATTACACAAATATATATATAGAGAGAGAGACAGACGGAAAGGAAGTGAGACCAGAAGGAGACGCGGACAGGAAAAGGCCAGACGAGACAACGATGCAGGAGAAATAGAATTGAATGATGAAATAGAGACAGTAGCAAAACGAAAGGGAATCAGAGAGACACCAAATTTGGAGGAAAGACAGAGATTCAGAAAAGCGAAAGAGAGAAAATCAGACAGGGGAAAGAGAGATAAAATCAGACGTGAAAGAAGAGCATACTATATCAGACGAGAGAAAGAAAGAGTAAATACTTCAGAAAGGAAAGAGACTACATCAGAATGAAGAAAGAAAAGGAAATTCAGAAGAAGAAATAGAAGAAAATTCGGAAGAAATAGCAGGAAAATCATAAGAAAGAAATAGAAGGAAAATCGGAAGAAATAGCAGGAAAATCATAAGAGAGAAATAGAAGGAAAATCATAAGAAAGAAATAGAAGGAAAATCGGAAGAAATAGCAGGAAAATCATAAGAGAGAAATAGAAGGAAAATCATAAGAAAGAAATAGAAGGAAAATCATGAGAAAGAAATATAAAATCTGAATGAAGAAAGAGAGGGAAAATTCGAACGGAGAAAGAGAGAAAATCAGAAGAAGAAGAAAGGGAGAGATAATATCAAAAAGAGAAAGAAAAAAGGGGTAGAAAGAGAGAGAAAAATCAGAATACAAAGAGAAAAAAGGAGAGGAAGAAAGAGAGAGAGAAAAAATCAGAATGCACAGACAAAGACAGACAAAATCAGAATGAAGAAAGAAAGGAAAATAAAGCAGAAGGGAAAGGGAGAGAAAATCAAAAGGGAAAGAGAGAGAGAATGGGAGTAAAAATTAGGAGGAACGAGATGAGGAGAATAAAAACAGATAGAAAATGGGAAAGGTAACAGAGGAGGAAAAAGCCGAGAGAAACGAGAGTGAAAATGAGAATGAACAGAGAAAAAAGCCGATAGAAAAGAGAGGGAAAATCCAAAAGTAAGCATGTAGTGAGAGTGAGAGAGAAAGCAAAAAGAAAATATTTGCTGCATTTCCTCCCCCAGGAGTAAGTGGATAGGATGTGAAAGTCTTCCAAAAGCACTTTTGAAGGTCTGAAAAGCCACCCACTAAAATACGCATAGAATACCATATGCCCCCATGTAATCTTCATTGGATCAATGTGAACGTCCTCATTTCTGACGTGAGTCAAGTTCAACGAGTACTTTACATACGCATACATACATGTCTTTTGATCTCAAGTGTATCATATGATGGATGACAACCCACAAATCATGTTTCTTCACTCACTCTTGTCTCTCTCTCTCTCTATCTCTCATTCTTTCTCTCTCTCTCTCTCTCCCGCCCTCACTCGCACTCTCCCCCTCAGTCAAATAAAGTGCTTTGTTGACAACTTGGAATGTTGATGTTCGCCCACCCCAACGATGTACATACATAGACCGGAGGGAAATGCACAACACTTAATGTGATTCCGACCAAGAAGGAAAAACAAGTGTATGACACTTTGATGAGTTGTATTTGATTATTATTATTACAATCCAATCCTAATAAAATGTCAAGGGAAATGTGAAGAATTGATTTTTTTTTATTTTCAATTTCTTCCTCCCCTTCCATTCTTATATAATAAACATATTAAAGGAAAACTTCCCCTCCTACATAATGTCAGATTGACACAATACATAATGGAATTTCATTGACAAGGATGATGACAGGGGGGCTTATTTTATTAATTCTACACGAACAGTATAAAGAATATATCAATGACGTTCATAAATAAACCTGAAAGTAAAATGATGCGGATAAAAATTAATTACATGAAAATAAATTTGTTCCACTGGGGAAATTTATGTGTACCAAAGCCAAGGACTGTATATTTGCAGTTAATTTTTTTATGGTAATCAATAACATAAAAAAAACCAGTGGTATAACAAAACCATTGCATATATAGGATAATCCCCCACAAAATTATGGGGCCCCAAGAAAAAAATGGTACATCTATAATTGTCAGTAATAAAAAAAAATATCCATGAAATGAATAAAAGGACAACATGTAATGGTTTATTTAGGACCCACGCTTATTTTTTTTTCAATTCATCTCCCTCTCCCTTCATAATATTTATTACAAGCGTGCTCCCCGGCCTTGACCAGGGCCTCACCGGCGCCTCCTAGGCCTCATGTATATATTTCAATAAAAGATAAATAAAAAAAATAATATTCCAATTCTCCCCACAACACTTCACACCCTGGATTTAATGAGATAATAGTAATAACTACGGATATTGCCAAAAATCAGTTTTGGCAAAAGCAATATAGCCTTATATCCCTCCCAAACACTAATAATATGGCCTACATAGGACAGAATTAGGATGAGAGACACACGTTCCATGTGTCTTGTAAGCCATCCTTGGGACTTGACGGAGGGAGCAAAGGAATTCCCAGAGAAATCAAATGACATCAAAAGAAGTTCACCAATCCGTACTTTTTATAATGCAATCCCTCTCCTGAGGAGGAAAGGTGAATATGTCCATTTATCAAAAGCTTTTTCGATGGATACAAAGAGGGGAAACATGACAAGAATACACACATACCCCCAACGCGCACTTTCATTATGCTGGGGATACAAGTTGAGGGGGAGGGGGAATTGAAAATATTTACACACACACGCTTACATACGCACATGTATATGTACATACATACGTACATACATACATGCATACATACATGTGTGCCATTACGAGTGTTAGGACGAGAGTTCTTTCCTAACGGGGGACACGAAAGTCCTTCTAAAAGGCATTTTACTTTCCTTGGGGGACCCAGGCAGACAACATGTGTCTCGGAGTTTCTCTGGCTATGAATTATGTACATATGTATTTATGTACGTTTTCAAGTCTGACGAGAATAAAATTGATTATTTGTAGATTCAGCAGTTCAAACAAAACATTCCTGAACGGAATATTAACTTCTGTCATAGACGCACCCTAACACTTTTATTCACTCACTTTCTCCTCTATCTTCCTCTTTCTCTCTCTCTCTATCTCTCTCTTTCTCTCCCTCTCTCTTTCTTTCTTTCTTTCTCTCCCATTTTCTTCTCTCTTTCATTTTTTTCTTCTCTATCTCTTTTCTCTCGTTTCCTCTCTCCCTTTCCTCTCTCTGTTTCTCTGTTGCCCTCTCTTCCGCTGATTGCCTCTCTTTTCCTTGCTCTTTTCCTCTCTTCCTTTCTATCTTTTGTCTCACTGTCTCTCTCATTTCTCTCTCATATTCTCTTTCCCATATCTCATTGCCTTTTCTATCCTTCTTGCTCCTTTGATTGTATCTACGTATATCTAATATATTTCTTCTTCCTTTCCTGTAATAATCTCCATCATGATTTCCCAAATTTCTCCTCGCCTCCCCATTCACCCTCCAAATCTCCTTCCACATCTCCTCCACCCTCACATTCCCCTTGCTTTTAATTACCTTGAGCATCACGCTGACTCTCGGCCCAGCAGAAGGCCGTCCCTTCCATTATCCTCTAATCAGGGATGCACTGGGGCACGATTCCCATGAAAAGCCTTTGTGTCATAATGCATAACTGGATATTGATGGCACATGTGTTCCATAGGCACCCATGCAGGTTTTCCAGAAAAAAAAGGACCGTTTTTCCATGACCGTAATCATGGAAAAATATTTTCTCATTATACATAAAAATATTTTTTGGGAGAAAAATGTATCCGTTTGGTAGAAAAGTGATGGTTCGTCCCAATATCTGATCTTTTGACCTCCTTTCCATGCAACTCCTTGAGGAGATAAATGGGGGTCACATCTCTGGTAATGAGGCCATTAAATGAGTCTACAAATCTTCCTTCAGGCCACGTATTTACTTTGCATTAGGCTATATTTATTTTAAGATGTTTCTGGTGTAAAAAATGTACTTATTTCCCAAATTTCTCCATGATTTATTGCCAGGCTATCTCCAATATTAATATACATAAACAAATATGTATGTAAAAGTAAATATATTTGAACCATGTACGTAAATGCTAACCAATTAGTTCTGGTCCTTACCCACCCCCTTTGTGAAGGGTGGCAAATCCAATATATAAAAACCCAATCAGAACAACATGGAAAAAAGGATCCCCCAAATGGACAGAATACCCTCGGAAAACATGGGAGGATCTCCAAAGAGAATTAAAAGGTGCTTAGCTCAAATAGGATTTATTTTTTCATCCTCTTGTATTAGTACACAAAAAAAAAAGATAAAAAAAATTTTGACCCTGACAAAATGGTGAATGAACATGTAAAAAGGAAGGGGGAAAACTCTGGCAAGTGCTCTGAGTCACGGAAGTTGACAGTTTTTCTATGATTGTGCATTGCTTTTGTTGGCATTTCCCATTGATTGTGTGTTGGATTCACTTTTTCCCCCTTCCATCTCCAGGGACCTTCATCGCGGATTTTCTCTGGTTACATGCAATGAGTATACGATATGGAGTATTACATAGATATATGTATGTACTACTGTATGGAGGGAGGTCCAACCAGGGTGTGCACATTCAAGTGAAAAGGCAGAGTGGTGGGGATTGCGGCGATGAAAAGCATAATGTCTAGTGGCTTGTAATGGTAAACCGGCATCAGGATGGAAACCGAGAGAGCAAGACAGAGAGAGAAAGAAAAGGATGAGACAGAGAGAGAGAGAAAGGGATGAGAGAGGCAGAGATTGAAAGGGATGAGAAAGAAGAGGCAGGGAGAGAGAAAGGGATGAGAGAGAGAGAGAGAGAGAGAGAGAGGAAGAGAGAGGAAGAGAGAGAGAGAGAGAGAGAGAGAGAGAGAGAAAGGAAGAGAAATGGATGAGAGAGAAAGAGGCAGAGAGAGAGAGAGAAAAGAAGAGAAAGGGATGAGAGAGAGAAAGGAAGAGAAATGGATGAGAGAGAAAGAAAGGAAGAGAAAAAGATGAGAGAGAGAAAGTGATGAAAGAGAGCCTAATGCAAAAAATGGTGGGACACACGGACAGCAAGGATAAAAGCTGCAGATAGAGAGAAAATAAGACAAGCTTATGGATGAAAATAATAGAAGAGACAGAACTTAATACGACAGTGAGTCTTTGTGGAAAAAATAAAGAACTAAGGCGAAGAGAGAGATAGATCGAAAGCGTAAAAAATGGAACTGAAAAAACAGATATTCGTAGAAAGAGAAAGACAGATACAGAGGATGTGATAACACTGTGACAAAAGGGAGACGAGAAACAAAGAGTGATATCAAGATAAAGAGAAATGTTGGCAGACAGAGACAAGATTGAGGCAGAGAATGAGAGTAATAAAGAGAGACAAGAAAGAAATGAAGATCGACCAAGAGAGACAAGAGAGAAATGAAGATCGACAAAGAGAGACAAGAGAGACAAGAGAGAGACAGAACTGGGGAAATAAAGATAGACAAGCAACAAGCAGAGACAAAAGAGAGAGAGTGAGAGAAAGAGAGAAATCAAGGTGAAGGTAGACAAACAGACAAAAGAGAGAACGAGAGAAATAAAGAAGGACAAACAGACAAAAGAAAGAGAGAGAAAGAGAAATAAAGGCAGAAAAACCGAGACAAAACAGAGAGAGAGAAATAAAGAAGGGCAAACAGAGACGAAAGAGAGAGAGTGAAAAAGAGAAATAAAGAAGGACAAAAAGAGACATGAAAGAGAAATAAAGACCGACAAACGGAGACAGAGAAATACTGGAGGAGCAAAAGACTGGCTTAGAACAAGCGAGAGAGAGAGTGCAATTTGAATGAAGAAAAAAGCGAGATACAGAATGGAATGAGAGAGAGAGAGAGAGCGATTTATGGAGAGTGAGAGAGAGAGAGAGAGAGCTAAAATGTATGACAACATTCAGAGAAAGGGAATGTGTGTGTGCATTTCCCCCGATTTTCTCGGCCGGTTCCCCGAGGATAGCGTTTGAATTTCATTGGGAGGAGATTGTGCGAGCTAGATAAAGGCAATGAATGGGAGGGAGTAGATAACCTCCAAAAGTATAAAAAATACGCTTTCAACGTGTGGGGGAGGTTCTGGCAAGAGGGAGACAAAGGCTTTGCGAGACTGAAAGAGGAGGGAGACATAGGATGAGAGAGAAAGAGAAAGAGGAAGAGAGAGAGAGTGCAAGAGAGAGAGAGTGTACGAGAGAGAGAGCAAGAGAGAGAGCAAGAGAGAGCAAGAGAGAGAGCAAGAGAGAGAGCGAGAGGAAAGAAGAAGTGCCTGTAAAATTTTCCCTCGCTTTAGCATTTTTAATGTGAAACACATTTCGCCATCCCGGGCTTATGCCCGGACCGAGAAATGCAGCTGGTAAATGACAAGAGCTGAGAAAGAAGCGGAGGGGAAGCAAAATTTATTTGGTCAAAGGAAAAAACGGGAGACTATGGAATTCGTTTTTAAAGGGGAATTAATACAGAGAAATCCGGGGGAATTTTTAGGGACTTTCCCCGAGAGAAATTTTTCCTAGAAAAATGTCTCCCCGGAACGTTTTTGAAGAAAAATAATTAATTCCGTTCGAAAGAAGAAACACGGGAGAAGGGAAATTTTCCGGGAATTGCTTTTAAGCCAAAAAATAATTCTGTATCAAAGCACGTTTGAGAAAAATATTCGGGGGATCGATCCTCATAAGCATGTATCTATAATGTAGGCGTATATGCGTGTATGCATATTAGTGTGTATACATATATGTACGTATACACACATATTACATAAGAGAGGAAGTATTTAATGAAAAGGGATCTCTTCTGGACCACCCCATACATTTTCTGTGAGCATTTCCCCTTGTGTGTAATTACGTATACATTGCATTATGCGTTATTATTTCGCATTATTTACCCCGTCTGAGCAGATACAATCGGAATGTAAATGTCCTTCCGTGATCCGGATGAGTGTCAGTGGGGAAATGATATCAGGAGTGACTGTTATCAGTCTTATTATTTCCGAGCCCCACATTTGTTACTCTGAATACTTCCCTTCCATATTACTCCTTTCTATCTCTCTCTCTCTCTCTCTCTCTCTCTCTCTCTCTCTCTCTCTGTCTTTGTCATTCATATTATATACTACTCTTCTTTGCTTACACCCTCCAGGCGATTTGCATGTAATCTCTCATGTGTTTGCAGACGTCGCTTCTCTCTCTCTCCCTCTCTCTCTCTCTCACTCTCTCTGTCACTCTCTCTCTTGTTTTCCCATATTGCCCTCATCCATTCATATTTTGTTTGCTTGACGGCTCTCGCTCCCTTGAACTTCCTATTTATCCGCATTTCTCTCCATCTCTCTCTGTCTCTCTCGTTTTGATTCATCCATCTCACATTTCTCTCTTTCACTCGTTCCCTGACTGTTCTCTTTCTCTCTCTCACTGCCTTATTTATCTCTCCTAGGCTCTTTCTCTCTCAATGCCTCCTCTTCCTCTATTTCTATCTCATCACCGTATCTCTCTTTCTCTCTCAAAGTCTTCTCTCTCTATTTCTCTCAATGTCTTCTCTCTCTATTTCTCTCAATGTTTTCTCTCTCCTTCTCTCTCAATATCTTCTCTCTCTCTTTCTCTCTCAATATCTTCTCTCTCTCTTTCTCTCTCAATATCTTCTCTCTCTCTTTCTCTCTCAACATCTTCTCTCTCTTTCTATTATTCTTCTCTATCATTCATCTCATCGTTCATTTCTATCATTCATCTCATTGTCTTCTCTCTCGATGTTTTCTCTTTTTTTTGCGCTCACTTTCTTCTCTTATTCTCCCTCTATCTCTCTCATTGTCTAATCTGTCTCTCAATGGCTCCTCGTTGTCTCACGTTATGCAACTATATCTATATCTCTCTCATCGCCGTCTCTCTCTCTTTCTCTCTCATTGTATTCTCTCTCTTTCTCTCTTGTTATATTCTCTCTTTCTCTCTCATCGCCGTCTCTCTCTCTTTCTCTCTTGTTGTCTTCTCTCTTTCTCTCTCATTTTGTTCTCTCTCTTTCTCGCTCATTGTCTCCTCACTATTCCTCTCTCCTTGTCTCTCATTTCGTCTCTCTTCTCCATCTTCCCCCCTCTCTCCTTCGTCCTGTCTATACTGTCTGTCAAACGTCCTTTCTCCACTTGCTGTCATTTTCTCCTTGTTTCCCTTTGCTCTCCAATATGTACTTCCCTTATTGCTGTCATTCTTCCCCTTTAAGATTCACCTCATGATCCCCGGTTTGTGTATGTATTAACAAGTGTAGCTTCAGATATAATAAATTCCCTGTCGACCTTCAAGCACCTTAAATCCTACTGCCGTGGAAAGCTTAAGTGCATGCACTGTGAAATGGGAAGCCATTATAAATTGAAAAGGGCATTTTCTTTTGGAATAAACCACACTGTAGCTTTGTTAGGAGGAAACCCTCCATTTTTGCATTTATGCAACACATTTATTCCCGGCCATACAATGTGTATATTATCCATGTAATATTTATTTTTTTCTCCCAGCCAGATTATGTATTACAGGTTGTTCCTAAACCGCACGTCACCGCCCACGTAACAATCCATTGCGGGCATAACCATGCATGTATGCACCCTGTCAGAGCCATTCAAATGCCATAGTTAATCATTTACATGTGGGGAAATGGGACCTCAGGTAATTTTCCGCACTGCCCCTTTACAAAAGTTCCCGTGGTACTTTCGCGCCTCCGTCAAAGTCCAGCATGTGTTTTGGGGAAGATAAAAATAAAATACTAACACCGTCCAAATTGGGGCGGTATTTTCTCCCAAAGAATGCTCCCATTCAATGGGAGCTGCATAATCATAAATATGGAGATTTTTATTGTATTTCCTTTTCAAAAACTTCCCTTTTTTTCTCCCCTTGTTATTATTGTAACTTGCTCGAGACAGAAAATGGCGTTAGTCACGCGATTTCCCCTTGGGATTGAAATGGACTAGGAATTAAAGGGGAGGAGGAGGAATGAAAAATAAAAAAGGAAAAATATGGTCAAGGAAGGAATTTATGGGGTGAAACGTGTGAAACCTTTTCAATAGCTTTTTTCCCTTCACTGTAGAATGGAGAGGAAGGGACGGATATTTGTATAACAAGTTGTTACTTCTTGTTCGGGGAGAAAGTTACAGGCGGAAATAGAAAAGAACAGAGGGGAAATTGAAAAGCAAATGTGAAATGAGAGGGCGAGAGAAAACAGCAAACGAGAGAAACCGTTGAAAAGAGAGAGAAAAAATGACAGAGAGAAAAAGAAAGGAGGAGAGAGAAAGAGCGAAACAAAAATAGAGACGAAATGAGAGAAAGATGTAGACAAAGAGAGAGAAAGAAAGGGAGACAGAGAGAGAGAGAGAGAGAAAGGCTACAAAGAGAAGAAAAAATGAAACAGAAAAAAATGGGGGAGAACAAAAAACGAAAATAAAAAAGAAACAAAAAATGGGAGGGAGAGAGCAGCAAATTAAATAGAAAAAGAAAAAGGAAGAATGGGAGAGAGAGAGCAGACAATTAAATAGAAAAAGAGAAAGAAAAGATGAAAGAGAAAGAGCAAAAAAGTAAATAGAAAAGGAAAAAGAAAAAAGTGAATATAAAAAGAGAAAGGAAAACAGTAAATGGAAAAAGAGAAAGAAAAAAGTAAATGGAAAAAGAGAAAGAAAAAAGTAAATGGAAAAGGATAAAAAAAAGTGAATATAAAAAGAGAAAGGAAAAAAGTAAATATAAAAAGAGAAAGGAAAAAAGTAAATAAAAAATGGCAAGGAAAAAAAAGAAATAGAGAGGCAGAGGAAAAAAGTCAATGGAAAAATGCAAAGGAAAACTGAAATAGAGACAGAAAAAAAGTCAATAGAAAAGCAAAAAGCAAAAATTGAGAGAGAGAGAAATTAATGGAAGAAAAGAGCAAAAGAGCTAAAAAGAGCAGCTATAACAGTAAAGAATAGAAGGAAATAGGGGATGAAGGAGAGAAAAAACAAGTGTTTTTGATTTGAATTGGAGATTGCGGAGGTGAAATACAAGAAAAACATCAAAGTGAATGGCAGTAGCAAGAGCGAGAAAGAGCAAGAAAAAAAAGGTCTGGAAAAAGTCAATTCTCCGGTTGACATCCCAGCCCAGAATAAATGTGTACAGTTTTACGATAATGTCACACATTTTTACTTGAGGGTGACCAAAAGCACTTTGAAACCAAGGGGGAGGATTGTGAGTGGATTTTTTTTCTCGGGAAGGGCACGAAAAAATGTTAAAGTTGACTTGTATATGGAGTGAACGGGGTGGAAGAGACGAAGGCTTTTTGGTACTAAAATATGAAGCGAAACCTGTAAAAATCCTTTTTATGGTAGCATATAAGAAGATTAAAAATCGAGGGAACATCCAGACACAATTGAGTTGATGCAATATTCGATATTATTATTCCAAATTTCTTCGAAGGGCAGCAGGAATTTTTATTATTTGAATGTCTTAACGATATTCTTCATTAATTATGATGGTTTACAATTTATCGCAGTATGTTTGTAATGAACTCGCATTTAAGGATGTTATATGTAAATAATTATTTTATTATACGTGAGCATTATATAATTATATACATACAAACTTGTGTATACATATTCTTGGGGTTTTCTGACAAGTTTCAGTAGCAACAGTTGTTCCCGTAATTTATTATTATGCATGTATTTTTTCCCCTTACACACAGTGGGTGAAAGTGTATTACAAAAACTCCCATACTGTGTTGGGATTACATGTATAAAATGCTGAAATGGAAAAAAACTACACTTCATTTCACTAGCCAGGCCGTAAGGAGCTCATTCCTCTTATCTGACTTGGAGATGTGGACATTATGGAAACATCAACTTTTTTCGTTTCTTGTCCTTCTTTCTAACTCCTTCCTCTTTTTCCTGCTCATTCCTTTTGTATTTTATGCCGCCTCTTTTCTCCTTATTTTCGTCGTCATATTTAGCTTTCTCCTTCTATTTTGTTTTTCTCATTGGATCTCCTTGATTTTCTCATCTTTCTAGCTTGCTTTCTCACTCAACTATTTTTTTCTCATTTCTTGTCTTTTATTTTCTCATCTTTCTAGGTTGCTTTCTCCCTCGACTATTTTGTATTTCTCAGTTGCTTTCTTTTATTTGCTCATCTTTATAACTTTTCCTTTCTCAATTGTCACATATTTTCTAAATTTGCTTATCGTTTTCTCTGTATTCTATTTATCCTCTCGTTTCTGTTGCTTTATCTTTTGTTTCCTTTTTATGTTAGCTCCTTCCGATTTTTTCGTTGGCTTTTCTTTCTGGACTTCTTTTTCTTCCGTGATTTTGTTTTTATTTTAATTTTCTCCTTGACGTTTTTTTTGTTATGCTTTCGCTCTTCATTGCCTTTTCTCCGGTAATTTCTCTATCTGTTTTGCTTTTGCATGAATCTCACTTTCTCCTTTGCTTTTGTATTAATTTTACTTTCTCTTTTGCTTTTGAATTAATTTCGCTTTCTCTTTTGCTTTTGTTTTAATTTTGCTTCCTCTTTTGCTTTTGTATTAATTTCACTTTCTCATTTGCTTTTGTATTAATTTCGCTTTCTCTTTTGCTTTTTTTTAAATTTCGCTTGCTCTTTTGCTTTTGTATTAATTTCTTTTTCTCATCTGCTTTTGTTTTAATTTCACTTTCTCTTTTGCTTTTGTATTAATTTCACTTTCTCGTTTGAGTTTCTCTGTTATTTTTTCTTTATTTTGTGTTCTTATTGTCACTTAATTTTTCTTATTTACTTTTTTTGTATTTATCTTTTCTCGTTCATTGCTTTCACTCTATTGGTTCGTGTTTTATTTTGCTTTCTCTCCGTTGCTTTCATTTTTTGCTTGTCTTTGTACTATTTCAATCTCTATTACTTTCTCCGTATTTGATTTTTTCATACGGTTCCTTCTCGTTTTCCTTTTTTCACTGATGCTTTCTACTTCTTTTGTGCTTCCTCCCTGCTATTTTTCTGCTTGAATTTATTTCCTTATTAATTTCTCTTTCCCCTGTATCGACTTTTTCGTTTGCATTCTCATCGTGATTTTTTGTTTTTTTTTCAATCTCTCTTTTGCTTCCGCCTCAGATTTATTTGCATTCTTTAATTGTTATTGAATTGTTGACCATACATGTTTCCAAATTTAATTTTCAACCCTTTGTTTGGCGTTAAAAATATTTGTGGCATTCTCTTGATATTGATTTGGAAAGAATTTGCTTTTCTCTGTTAATTTCGTATTGCTTTTACTGTTTATAACTTCCACGCCGTACAGCGCATTGTCTTGCAGTTTTCTATTACTTGTATATTAAAGTTAAAAGAAATGTGTCGGTACAATTGTTTTCCAAAGTAATATTTTCCCTCTAATTTTTTTCTGATGTATCCTTTTTTCTCTATCTTTGACTGTTTCGTCACTTGGATTTTCAAATTGTTTGTTTGAATCTTTGGACAGCTTCTCCTTTTTCCATTTTTCTCGCTGTCCATATTCAGGTTTTCAGGGCGGATTTTTTTAGACCTCTGGAATAAATTTTCTATCGGGTCTCTATCCTTGCTTCCTCGTCGACTTTCTCCCTTCCTAAATTCTGTCTCTGGCTTTCTCCAACTTTCTCTCAGTCACTTTCTTGAGCTTGGTTTTTTGTTGATATTCTTCCCCTGTTTTTATAAATAATTCAGCGACCGTAATGCATACGCAAGTCCTTGGCTTCCACTCTGGAAATAGGTGTTCTGCATGCGGGGATAGGGAAAAATATGGAGTAGGACATGGACATGTTGTAATATATATTTTTTGTGGCGAGGAAAAAACGAAAGGAGGAAAAAAAGAAAGGAGGAAAGAGAGAGAAGAGGGAAAAAAATCCAATTCTATGAAGAGTTCTTCGACCGCCAAATAATTAATGGCCGGGGGCATTTCCTTTTTCCTTGACATATGCTTTTCTTCTCCCATCTCGGGGAAACTATATGGAAAAAAAGAAAGTGTGTTGCGTTCAATGGAGTTTACGTCTTTTGGACTTGGTTACTGTCTCATTTCGAGGGGAGAAAGATTCTTTATATATTTTTTTCTTGGAGGTTATTTTTTTAGGGGGGAAAGGCCTTCCACAGGTTTTTATGTTGGACCTGTCACTCTTGTGTTTTTTTTTCAATTTTCTCCCATACATCCTTCTTTCAAGCTGGGTTTTATTTCCAGGAATCCCAGGCTTTTTTAACTGTGTTATTTTCCGGCCTGCTTTCCAGTTGGAGTCATTCACTTTGTGGCACGCTTTTTTTTTGCGACGGGCACTGGCCGTGGCTTCATATCCTTGTTTTCCTTTCTTCATCACTCACATTCAGCCCTCTTTTATCTCCTGCTTACTAGCTGGGATATTCTTTGCCAAACGGTTGTGTTTTTTCCGTTTTAACTATATCAATTTCACCTTTACTGTACTTTTTTCTCAGTATTTTTGGACTTGCTGTCGATATTTTTGTTTGGGCTTATACGTCTCATTTTTTTGTACAAATGCCTGTTTTGGCTCCTTTTGGTCTCTCTTTTGTGTTTTCGTTTTTTGCCATAGTTTGCCTATTTCTTCCTCTTTTTGCAGTTCAAATTCTCTTATCAATTTCTGCGCAGTGTATTTTATTTTATTTTCCTAATTTGCTGTTTGTTTTTTTCAATTTCTGTTTTCCACTTTAATTGCATTTTACACAATTTTGCTGTTTGTATTTGCATTGCTAATTTATTGTGTTTGTAAAATTTTGTTTTCTGTTACTTCTGATTATGCTTTCTCGTGCTTCTGTTTTACTTAGGTTACTTTTTTTTGTTTTTGTTTTCTGTTTCTTTTCTGGTTTTCTCTTTTTTTTGTTTTCACTTTCTTTTCTGGTTTTCTCTTTTTTTTGTTTTCACTTTCTTTTCTGGTTTTCTCTTTTTTTTGTTTTCACTTTCTTT
>JAQGBT010003900.1:0-18116 GCA_034698585.1 Disparrhopalites patrizii | reverse complement strand
AGAAAGTTGTAGAAATAATAAGTTCAAGAAAGAGAAAGTTGTAGAAATAATAAGTTCAAGAAAGAGAAAGTTGTAGAGAGAAAAACAAAAAGTTTTAGACAGAGAAAGAGAGCGGGAATTAAATGTAAAGTGGAGAAAATGTTAAATTGTCACGTATTGAATTTTAATGACAAGAATGCATTCTGTATTCTCAAATAAATACTAGATATCTCGAGCAAAAATGAAGATTATAGTTCCAAAACTGTTAATGTCCATACGGCCAATTTTGAAAAGAAAGATTATTTCCTTCCTAATGCATTCTAATGGATAAAATAAAATTTGGGAAGTTCTTTAAAATATTCATTTTTAACCTGCAACTGCAACCTTGACAATGAATAGATGGAATAAAAGCTGTAGTGTAGTGCATATAGAAAAATATTTCATCGTAAAACATGTGAACTTGCACAGTTTTGGAGCTATGTCCTTCAAACAGAGAGAGGGGGAATGCTAAAAAAGTATGAAAATCGTATGCAGTATCCACACAGTAGAGCTTTACCAATTTCGTGACCTCGCACCGCTAATGTCATTGCCAGGAGGTTATGAGATCCCAGTCAAAAATGAGCAAAATGAAATTCCGGTTTATAATAGAAGATAATAATAAAAAGAAAAGATTAAAAAAAAAAATGGGATGAAAGGAGGATGTTGAATTTTCCAATACCCCGAAGAAATTAATGGGAAGAAAAGCTCCTGCAAAAGACGACACTGCACCGGGCCATTTTAGTATGAAGAAGCAAAGGAATAAAAAAAATCTCTTTGATAAAAGATCTTTTTTTTTTCGGCTCCAGTGCATAAAAGAAAACTTGAGATAGGAGGAGGAGGAGAAAATAATATTATGATTACACGGAGACGTCTCTTCTATCATAACCCACTCCGATTTCCTCAAGTGACTCCATTCCATAATACTTGAAAAGATGACTTTTTCTCCTTCACAACTTTCTCCAGCCGTGCTTTCTCCTATTTCTTTTTTCATCAGCTTTTTCATACATATGTGCATGTATAGAAAAAAGTGAAATAGGGAATTTTCTTGTTCTTTTCCTTTCATACACAGAAAAGGATTTCCTTTTTTTTTGGCATTCGATGGAAAGATTGAACTTTTGCCTCAATCATTTTGCAAATCCTACCAAAGCGGGACTTTTGCCCCTTTTTTATCTCAGACTTTGAAAGCTTTGGGAAAAGTTTGGGTGCAAAGCTTTGGGGGATTTAATCATATGGGATTGGATTCTTCATTTGCAGTGACAAATTTTTTAAGCTGTTCTTATATTTCTTTATGGATGTATCTACTTCTTTGGTCAAAATTGCATTTGTTCACATAATTTTGACTAAATTACGTATTTTCAATGCAATGGCATTACATTTGAACCCATAGAAAATATTACTTGTAAAAATGTAGCCAGAGGAATTTATACAAATTTTCTTTAATTAAAATTAATTGTTGGTTAAATTCTTTTTGCCATTAGCATTTAGAATTCTACATACAATTTTAGAAATATTCCGCTCTATACTGGGGCCTATTCTTTAACACTGTAATTATAGAACTTTTTATGAGCAATTATAAAAACAAAAATAAATAAAGCAATTTTTTAGCAAATTTATTACCCATTTATCTTACAGTGATTTTATTAATTTGGTTTTGCTTGCATTGCATTTATATATAAACCCGTTTGAGCAATTGGCTTATTGCGTGTATGTACTTCCAGAAATTATTTACCACATCTAACCCGGCAAAAATTAAATAAATCCAGCAATTTAGGCATGACTAATTTGTTGTTTGTAAACAATGTAAACACGCAATTACTAGAAACAAAACAAGAACGGCGTCAATGATTCCCGAACACAGAGAAAAAATATCCAAGGTTATTTTGACGAGACGTTAGAAGCCTCAGAGAAGACACTCTGTAGGGCTTCTGTGTTGTCGGACAGACAACAAGACCAAATAAATAGGTCGTATAAGGGTAATGGCTGAAAATGCAGACGAAAAGAAAAAACAGAAAATACAGTCATAAAAGGGAGCTGCAGAACAAGTCAAGTAATAAAAGCTGTTAGCCACTTGCACTCAATAGTATTTACGGCAATAAAATAGAATTCTTCCCCTAATTCATCTTTTCTTCTGTGCAAAAAAAAAAGATTCCTGAGCAATCCCAGGATTTTTCCTATGGGCATACATACATACTCTTTCTCATCGTAGTTGAATAGGTATGTATAATGTACTCAAATTTCTCTCAAAGAATTCCCATTCACTTTCCTCACATATTTTGCATTCTCTGCCACATTCCTTTGAATCCTTTGTCATTCAAAGGCGCAGTGCGTAAATCAATTGAAATTGGATATTTTTTTTTATTTGATCACCGATCACCTATACAAACGCCTGCATTTCCTCTGACTGTAGTTTGGGGCGGGAGACGAAAGGAATAATTTCGGATATTACATTTCCTTCCTTCCTTTAATCCTTTACTTCATCTTTTCCTCTCTTTCGGTGTTATTCTACCTTTTTAGGTTTTATTCACAATTTAAGTTGGCAAAAGATAATCTAAGTTTGGAGTTTGAATTTAAACGGATACTAAAACTCACGCTATTATAATGCTATTTTTATTCAATTGCAGGTCTTTACAA
The DNA here is from genome assembly GCA_034698585.1 of Disparrhopalites patrizii. Taxonomy (NCBI): domain Eukaryota; kingdom Metazoa; phylum Arthropoda; class Collembola; order Symphypleona; family Sminthuridae; genus Disparrhopalites; species Disparrhopalites patrizii. Next base: position 15,467 of record JAQGBT010003900.1, on the reverse strand, counting down.
ATTATATAACTTACTAAAAACTTTCTCGTGAAAAATATTAGGCGTATCTCCATAAATGCAATTTATGGCGTGAAAGTTTGACAAAATAAATTAATCTGAAATGAAAATTTCCCCTCTTTTTGCAATTTCTGTCAGTTTTTTTTGGTTTTGATGTCCTTCAATTCCATTTGTCTTGCAGATTTCTTAAATTGTTTGGATATTTCAGTGTATATTGAATTTAATCTGTTTTTCTGTATTAACTAGTTTCCCTTCTAGACATTCCCTTCTCCCAGTCTGGCTTCATTTACTTTCCTTTACTTTCTCCATTTCTTTTTCGCATACATATTTCTGCAATTTTTGTTTTTCGGTATATTGTCATTCTCGCTTTATTCTGCCCTTTTGTGGGGTGTGTTTAATCCCTTTTTGTCCTCCTTCATTTGATCCTCATTATTTCCTATTCAATCTCGCCCATTTTGCTTCTCCAACACCTTTCGGGTTCTTCTTTGTACCTTTTATCCTTCTGGTACTAAATACTAAATACATGCTGTAAGATTCTGAAAGCGACATTCTTTTTTTGCTGTCCCATACTGCTTATTCTGCTTCACGAAATGAGACAGGGAAAATCCGGAAATTGATTTAGAGTTGTCAGGACCAAATCGTATTTCCTACGACTAATGCATGATTTATGTCAAAAAAAATACGATAAGTATGAAAGAAATGCAGAGTATACACCCCCTAAATGGGGGAGGACCTAAGGAAAAATTGAGCCATTCCATTAATAATTCCTTTTCACGTACAGTAAAAGCTTTACTCAAGGGAACCGTAGAATGCCGGGGCAAACAAGAAGGCAGGGAAACATTTTATTTGGAGACGTGTCACTCCCGCTCAGAATAATAATGTACCAAGAAAGAGAGAGAGAGAGAGTGAGAGCAAAAAAAAAAAAAAAAAAAAAGAATATAATGTAAATAAACTTATGGAAGAAAAATAATTTCTATGAAATACTTACACGGAATCCAAATGCGTGTTTGTCATGAGTTGATTAAACATCGGCGTCACTTCCAAGCCCGTGTGTACAATTTTTCTGGAAGCAAAAATAATAACAATCATTATTCAATATTATCATTTTTATGCACAAAAAAAAAGGAGTCTGAACAAACAATCAATCAATCTAAATTGAAGGAAATTTTGAGAATGGAAAAATATTCTTAATCTTGGTCTTTGATAATGACAGGGAAGTGCTGGAATAGAAATTCTGGGGGCCACGTGTCCTTCTCCGGATTTTCTTCTTACAATTCCCAATAAATGCCTTTTCCCACAGAAATACGCTTTATGTAATCATTTGTGAGGGGATTAAAATCTGAGATGATGGAAGCTCTTGTGCCACAACGTACTATTTATTTAGGTACTTAGGTACTAGAGGATTAATGGAGCTATTAATCTGAGGGAAAAACATTGTCAAGTCTTTTATTTTGACGCCGTAATTGTGAACACATCACAAGTGTTTATTTTTTGTGGGGGAAGAACGTCGTCTTAGAGGATTGACATGTCTGCTAATCCATACATTTATATTCCTATGTCGACTATGGTAAAATCGTGAATTGCGAGGGAAAATGTTTGTTACTTCCAAAATAATTAAATAAAAATATTCAATTCACTTATTGCCCGTATTTTGCTACCGAAATGGGTTGATTTACTCAATATTTTATTCCGGCTCAGGTAGCTTTTTCTGCTTGTTAAACGTACGGAAAATTTTCATTTCTTTACGGAAATGAATATAAAATGCTAAGTTTAAGTAAAATTTTAGATTTTACATACAAAAACTGTTAGTTGCATTAATTACGGTTTTACAAAGCTGGTGCCGCAGTCATCTTGATTCGACAATGACTGCAAATAGGTACATTTGAAAACTAACAAATGGCGCGAAAGTTATTAAACTCACCTATTATACGGATCACAGAAAAAATTATGTGGAAATTCCACTATTTTTTAGTAGTGACAACAAGAAAATGCATTCATGCTCAAAATATTCTCCAGACAACGGCAGGTGAACCCAAAATTAATTAATTGCTACGTGATTAAATGAAATTGTGTGTAATCTATGTATAAATTACTCATCCACGTAGAATTTAAATATAAAAAGAGGAACGTGAGGACAGTGCATGTGGCCCAATCAAAATATATGAAAAAATAATATCCATTTTTATACATTATATGTACATTTGTTTTATACACATTATACTCATAGGTATACATAATATACTCATATGTATATACCTACATAATATTTGTGTGCATAAAATTTCCATAGGAACACATCAACCATGACATTCCCACCCACAGCTCACATGCCGTGTGGTAAATTTATGACCGAAAAATTTTTTGTCGGCTCATACTGCTTATTATAGGTGAATTCTTTGAAAACGGTGGATGATTGGCAGGCAATGGGAAAAGGAAGAAAAACAAGAAAGCATCACATGCTGAAAGCATGGTAGAACAGTAAAAGAAAAAAAAATTAAGCAACATGGAATACACAACTTTGTCATTAATTTTTTTGGAAGCTCACATATTTGTAGATATTCTGCTCTTTGAACTAGAAATGTCAATGCTTTCAATGTGCTTCATTCCCTTATGTATTCCCTACTCTGTTGTATGTCCATTGATTTCCTCCTATAAAACACTGACAAGAAATCTCTCTCGCCCGTAAATACGCTGGGGTGTAAATTGCAAAGAGGAAAAAAAATTAAATTAAAGAGGGAAATATGGGAAAAGTGTATTTTATGTATAAATAAAAGTATAAATGCAAATATCCCAGTCATGTGCGAGTCTCTTAACCCTTTCGCATCGGATGGGTGCCAAATACGTTGATTTCCTCTCGTATGGAATTTTATTATTATGTATAGCTAATATAAAAAAATATTCCTTTTTTTTACATCCCTACCGCCATCAAAGCTTGGAGGATAAATGGAGTCAATGGGATTCTAATTTTTTTTTCTTGAAATAAAGCATTCCGGATGAAGAAAAAGGATTTATGGAATATATAATAGTATAAAAGAGGCACCAATAGACATTTTGCCCCCCTTTCAGCCTCCTTTCTTTGCAACGGTTCAACAGAGGAAAAACATATGGCCACAACAGGATTTTATTGCGAACGTAGAGAAAAATTTCTCGTCCCAATTCGACGAAAATTTACTAATTTATAACCGTTTTTCCCATCTAATTTAGACAATCTGACATTTTTGACAAAATCGATGCTTGCAGCTTTGCCTTCAGGATTGAATAAATACATAATAAGAACCTAGTACATTATATTAGCAGAATAAAATTAAAGCAACTCTAAATATCAAAAGTTACTGTTTGTAAAATTTATAAAAATTAGTCGCTTTTAATTTTCGACAGAATCTTTAATTATATCGAGACGAAGAATGTTTTCCTGGATTTAGAACAAAATTCTGCTTACAACATATCTTTTTCGTTCCATACAATTTCTTGTATATAATGCTAAAGATGGGCTAAAATGCTTCCAGGAACCCCGTATATATGTATATAAATGGTGTGTATATGAGTACATTACATACGACAGTTTTTACTGCTTGAATGATGACCTCGATCATGCTCATTGACGTGGGAGGCATATAATTCATTTTTTCTCTCTCTCTCCGTGACGAAGACATGTGAAGTGGGGAGAAAAAGAAATCCAGATATTTCATGGATAATTGAATAGTTTTTGATGCTTGTTTTGACACATGTGTGTACTAAACCCTTTGAAGCATCTACATGAACAAGAGAAGATATTTGTTGGACTATCCTCCGTATAATTTACATCAATGCAAAAATTTCCGGAAAAATTTGTGATGCACAACAAAGGGTTAGACAGCACATTTGTAAAGGTTTTTAGGGACAAAGTTTCTGTTTCCAGTATTTATTTAAAAAATGTGAATATCTTTTTAATTGTGAAAAGGTATAAACCAGGGCAAAATGGATTCTAACAAGTTCTTTCAATGCCTTTTTAGTACAGGCGTCAATGAACTAATGGCCATACACAATGCGTATGAAGTTATACAATGTTTTTTTAGGGATGGATTAAGTGTGCAAACATCATAAAAAAGGAGTTCATTTCGTGGAAAAATATACAGAATTGAAGGTATACCTATATGTATGTATGTATTACGTAGTATGCATGCATAAGGGTACAAAGAGTTCTAGTTGGAATGCAAAGGGTGTATGCACATGTATTTATTCAAGGAGGGAATCTCGTGTTGAAGACGGAATAAGACGTGAGCATGATTTTTTTCCTTTTGAAAGACAGCTCCATTTCATGAGATTCACGAGATGATGAGAGAAGCAGAGCAATAATGGTGGAAAGGAGAGGCTCGCGTATGCGTTTTGTACAAATAAATAACATGATTTTAGCACACAAAGTTAATATGTTTTTCTGTTTCGCTCTCTCTCTCTCTCTCTCTCTCTCTCTTTTATTCTTTTCCATTTGAGATTGGTTACTCTCTCTTTCTATCCTCATTTCCCTATTTTCTTTCATTAAGCCTGTTCATGATCCTTTCACTCTTCCTCTTTTTAATTCTTTGCTACATTTCTTTCTGGCTAGCTTTTCTTGCTATTTCTACCCCGCATGTATTTTTCTATCTTTCTAGTTTTTTTTCTTTTTAGCTTTTTCCTTGTCTTTCTAACTGAGTTTCTCGGTCTTGTAGAATTTTATATCTATACGGCTCTTCTACTAACGTTCTTATTTTCCCGACTTTCTTTTTCCAAATCTCGCATTCTTTTTCTAACTTGGTCTCCTTGTTTAAATTTTCCTTCTTTTCTCACTGTTTCTCTCTTTATTTTTCTAGCATGTCTTTTTTCCCTAATGCTCTTTCTAAATTTCTCTCTGTCTTTATTTTGCTAACATTTCTTTTTTCCCTAATTCTCTTTCTAACTTTCTCTTCCTAATTTTTCCTTCTAACTTTCTCTCTCTTTCGCTTCCTAATTTATCTTTCTAGCTCGCTCTTAATTTTTCTTTGCAACTTTCTCTCTTTCTCTTCCTAACTTCTCTTTTTAACTTTCTCTCTCTTTCGCTTCTCAATTTCTCTTTCCAACTTTCTCTTCCTAACTTCTCTTTTCAACGTCCTCTCTTTCTCTTTTTAATTTTTCTTTCTACCATTCTCTCTCTTTCTCTTTTTAATTTTTCTTTCCACCATTCTCTCTTTTTCTCTTTTTAATTTTTCTTTCTAGCTTTCTCTCTTTTTCTCTTTTTAATTTTTCTTTCTAGCTTTCTTTCTTTTTCTGTTTTAAATTTTTCCTTCTAGCTTTCTATCTTTATAATTTTTCTTTCTACCATTCTCTCTCTTTCTCTTTTTAATTTTTCTTTCTAACTTTCTCTTCCTAATTTTCTATTTTTCTCTCTTTTTAACTTTCTCTTTATAACTTTTCTGTATTAGTTTAGCTACCTTTCTTTCTCGCCCTCTTTCAAGCCCTTTTCTCTAATAGTTCAGCTACCTTTCTTTCCCTTTCAAACCTTTTTCTCGCATCTGTTTTTTCCACCCTTTCTTTCCGCAATTCTTCCCCACCTTTTGAATGCCATCTGTCCGTCTCCATTATGCTTGTATTTTTTTCACCTTATACTTATGTCGCCCGCTCCATTTTGTCTCTGTCATTTCTTCTGTGACTTTCGATTCTTGCGTCTCGTTGAATTTTTCCAGTATTGGAATATTTTATTCTCATCTATTTCTCTTTCTACACATTATTCCCATCTTCCTTTCCCTCCCACAGCCTGTCATATCAGTAGATTCGCTAACAGGAAAAAGGCATTAAGTTCACACACTGTGTAACATCTTCCCTTGTATCTCCTATAGCAGACACCCATGTTGTTGTAACATCCATGTGTATGGCAGACATTGGCCCTACTTTTGTCAGTAGGCAGTACTCAATTTCTGCTGGTGTAGCTAACTCCAAAAAAAAATTTCCGCCGTTTACATGCCCTCTCTTTAAGCTTGCGTTTTTATTACAAAAAGTAAAAATAATATAACCTCATTTCCAATTTGCTTTTCATCCCCACAAAAATTAAAAAAAAAAGGATACTTTCCCGAAAACACAAGAGCACAAAGTATAGTATATAGTCTTGGAAAGCAATTTAGGAATAAACATGCTCAAGAGACTCCCGATGAAAGTCAAAAGAAGGGAAATGAGGAAGAATAAGCCAAAATCCTTACATGTTTTTCAATTTGGGGAAGAAGCCTTTGAAGACGTTCTGAGAGATGTTTGTCAAAGAAGGAGTTCCAACCACGTATCTGGAAATATAGAAAAACATGGAACCAATCAACTATTTTGTTTATTTTATTCTTTGGCCATAGCAGATTATATTGACACAGAGTTTTTTCATCTAGTGATGATGGTATGCCCTGGCAAGTTGTATTAACTAGAGTACTTTCATTTTTTTTGTGAATACATTTTATTAAAAAAAAATTCGTCTGGATTTAACATTTTTTCTAGGACTCGTTGACAGATTTATATCTATTTAAAGTTTTGTAATCTATAGAATATAAATAGTTGCATAATTATTTACAGACATTTTTCCCTTTTACTGATCTCCGTGATTCTAAAATTAGCCTGATACACCTCATTAGCATTTCCCACTCTCGTTTGTCCAAATATAGACGGGCAAAACACAGCGGAGTTGTCTATTTTGCTACAAAGAGCTCTGGAGGAGATTCCCCTGCATAAATGTCTACAAAAATATGTATACAATAGATTTCCAGGAAGATCATGACGTTATTCAAGTTCCCATTGTGGACTGTTTCCAAAATAATGATGTAATCCGAGATTCGTAATGATTATTGGGGGAAATGAGCATATAAACCAAGTACACTGTCTCTCATGTTATGTAAATGGACCACCAGAAATAGACGTCATCCTTTGTTTGTACCCACTTCCATAGTTGCATCAGCGAAGTGTCAAATGTTAGTGGGAATCACGAGTGACAAGAAAAGGAAAGAGGAGAATCATTTCAATTTCAAATTTACAGACAGGTTTGAAAACCAACTGCATTTGATTAAGTGAAAGTGAAATTCTAGGAGTGAAGCAAGTCGTATGACGGAGATGAAAGGAGCCGAAAAGAATGAAAAACTAAATGATTACGGTTTAAAAATACAGGAGAGAAGCTCAAAATGAACGGGAAAGAAAGCGCCCAGATCAAATCTTAAAACAGGAGGAAGAATATAAAAGTGATAGAAAACTTGAGCAAAAAAGGAAGAAATACGCGAGAATAAGGAAACAGACAATATAAGAAAAGACAGTGTGGAAGTAAAACAAATATAATTTGGCAAATGCATACAATATAATGTGTATATGTAAATATTAAAAAAGCAAATGGCAAGGAAAACGTTACATCCAAGGAAAAAGCAAGGTCGGCAATGGAAAACTGACAGAATATAGAAAATAAAACGGGAATGAAACAAATAAAAACATAGAGAAAAGGAAAATCCAAAGAAATTGGAAGGAGACAGAGATGCAAAAAGCAAAGAGAAAAGCGCAAATACACAGAAATGTCTCCGGATGGAAAAGAAAAAGAACAGAGAGGATGGAAGAAGGAAAGAGGACAAGGAGAAAGAAAAAGTGAGATGAAACGAAAGAGAAAGCCAAGTGAGTAAAAAGGAAAGAGAAAGGAAAAGAAAGGCAAAAGGGAGGGAAAAAGAAAAGGCAAGGAAAGAAGAAAAAAGAGAAAAGAAAAAGCGAGGGGAAAATAAAATAAAACAATCCGAGAGGGAAAAAGAAAAAGACGAGGGAAAAATAAAGGCTTAGGAGAGAGAGAAAGAATGGGAAAAGTATGGAAAAAAGAAAGAGAAAGGGAGAAGAGAGAAGAACAGACCTAGAAAGGGGAAAGGTGAGAGGAAAGGAAAGAGAAAGGAACAGTGAGAAAGAGAAGAAAACGTGAGTGAAAGAGAAAGGAAGAGAAAGGCAAAATCGAGGGAAAAATAAAGGGGAAGGAGAGAAGAAAAAAAGGGAAAGAAGAGAAAAAGAATGGAGAGAAGAAAAGAAATAGAAAGAAGAGAAGAAAAAAAGAGAAAGACAAAATCGAGGGAAAAATAAAGGGAAGGAGAGAAGAAAAAAGGGAAAGAAGAGACAAAAAATGGAGAGAAGAAAAGAAAGAGAAAGAAGAGAAGAAAAAAGAGAAAGGGAAAATCGAGGGAAAAATAAAGGGGAAGGAGAGAAGAAAAAAAGGGAAAGATGAGAAAAAGAATGGAGAGAAGAAAAGAAAGAGAAAGAAGAGAAGAAAAAAAGAGAAAATGAAATGTGAGAAAACAAAGAAATTATATAGAAGCATTGACAGAAGCATGGAGAGATAGAGGTCAAATGAGATGGAAAAAGAGAAATATTGATTAAAAAGCCAGCAATGAGCAAACCAATATATAAAACGGAGTGACAAAAAGGAAAAAAGTCTCTTGAATAAAAGAAAAAAAAGGCAGGAAAACAGAGACAAAATGCATACTGGAATCTATTACAGGACAAAAGCTACTGAAAGGAAATAAGAACATAATATAGGACAAGCCAGAAAATCAGGAAAGCATGAGAGAATGCAGGGAAAGTGCAAGGTTGCCCACATAATAGAGAAGATAATAGAGTTGTTACAGTATAAAACTTTTGGAGAAATAAATTACGTTATATATATACATATAGTCTTGTTAGAATTCAATCCAAAGGCCAATAAGAAAAGGGGGATATGGATGACAAAAATGAAATTTGATTCTCGTTATTAAATTCCAGGTATACTTTTCCCCAGTAATTTCCCGTATATCTCTACTTTTCCCCTGTCTCCGTCGGTTTCCCTGCTTCTCCGAATAGTTTTTCGGGGTCCGAGATCAAACGGTGGATGGGTCGTTATATCGTTATAAGGGCTTATATTGAGCTTTTTGATAGCTGGAATAATCCGTCGGTTGTTGTAATGTTACTTTCAATAGTATACACATAACTATAGGTTGTACATGTGAAAGGAATAGTTTGAGCAACGACAACGGTTTGAGTCCAATTGGCAACGTTTTCAGGAGGGAATAGTATATCTTCTTTGGATTAATCTAATGGAAACAGTAAATTTTGGAAGTATTTACAAATATTTCCTTGGAATAATGAAGACATGGGATTCTGAGAAGGTTTAAATAAATTTTTCCCTATTCAATGTTATCGAGAAATTTTTTGCAAATACATATTCTCTTCATAATAATGGAGGAAATTAATTTTGACATTGCTTTATAACTATTCCCTTCATAATAAGGGAAAAAATAAATTTTGGCGAGTTGATGAAAATATTTCTTTTATAATGTATTCTAATAGAAGAAATAAATTCTGGAAATTTTTTACAAATATTTCAATCATAATACTAATGGCGAAATTTTTGGAAAATTTTTGTGTAATTGAATAATTTATAAGAATGGAGAAAATTAATTTTGGAAGTATTTAAGAAATATTTCCTTTCCAATGTATTTTAATGGAGAAAGTAAATATTGGAATTTTTATGAACATTTTCTTCATAATAATAGTGGCTGGATAAAATGAAGTTTGTATGAAAGATAATGCTCTTACGATGTATTCTGATGGAGAAAATTGCTGAAAAGTTTCACAAAAGCATATGATAACAGTGGAATGCGTTCATTTAATTGAAAACCTCCATTTTGAAAAACATGGACTTGATCCGTTTTGGAACTAAAACCATTCATACATGCATTTTGCGACATGAAAACGTTCCATGATGGACTCGATTTTCCTTTACCTCCTGGAAACGAATTCTCCATGGAGATTATAATAAAAGGAATCTTTCCTCCGGGAAATATTTTCTCCACAGGAAGTATACATTACATGTTCCTAAAATCCCGCCCTTTCCCCGGAATTTTCTCATTCCGGAAAATTTCCCATTTTTGAGACAAAAGAAGTGGAGATTTTTTTTGAAATTATTCATTCAAAATGTGTCCTTTTGTGACTGTACATTTATGTGCACTAGGCTCAACTCATCTAAAATTACACCTTCACTATATCCATCACAAAATCCACCCAAAGCCGTTATTTTAAACAAGATCAAAATGTCAGCCGGAAAGAATTCCGCTAATGCATAGGTACCTATATCATCGTATGCGTTTGAGTAAAAGAGACAATTAAAATTTTTAGACCTTAATAAACTTAAGAATTGTTAAAATAATTCTTTAACATAGGTAAAAAATTCCCTGCCAGTAAAACAACGCCGTTATTACCAAAATACATGCTTGGAAGAAAAAAAGCTTACATTGTATGCAGATTTTTCATCCCCGTAAAAGTGCCATCTTGAATATGGGTGAACTCAGGCAGGTCAACTAGAATTCTGAAAAACAAACAATTTCAATTAAATCCATGTAAATTCCAAAATTAATGTGCATGCCTTCGTATCATGCTCTATTCCATGGATTAAAAAGTTCTGATGGAATCGCCACCTTTTATGAGCAAAATGTGTAAAATGAGGGAAAGAACATGAAAGGGCTTATAGGCTAAAATAGCAACAAAAAAGCCACAATTATTCCTGCTCACCGTTGAAAATGCAATCGGCCTATGTTATTGCCTCAGGGCATAAAGGAAAAAGGAGGAGTTCAGGACAAAAGGCGATTTCGTTACAATTGGGTCGGGTATCTCTCAGGAAAAAGCGTTCTTTTTGCCGGGAAATATGAATATGTTCATATGTATATGCATTACATATGTATGTACATGTTATTTATCTTACAACCAGTTATAACCGCTTTTTCCCTATTCTTCCTATACACGTCGTCAGTGGAAAATAATTCCCTTGCTCCCAAATTCCTTGTCTGATTAACGAAGCTTTTACATAGAAAACAATATCTGTATCTTGTTATACGTGGGGAAAGCCAGGGGTTGCCGTCCACAAAAAAAAAGTTTTCCCTCGCATGGAAAAAGCACCATCGCTTTCACCCTTGAGGCCTTGAAGATGGCCCGATAGAAAGTCCTTTTGAAAACAATTTGTTTGCCAGTGTTTGAAGGTCCATGCCCAAAGGGATTTTTTTTTAATACACTGTACTACGCATATGAGCAGTCGAATTATGGTCTAGACTAGACTATAGGCATTTTGTGTAGGATTTTGCTTGGCCATCGTAAATACGTGCATTTGTGGGGAATTTGGAGTGAAAGTAATACTCAGAAATTTTAATAGCTATTCCTAGATTTACGTGTATTATTCCACTGGTAGAGATACGAGGATTAGTGGTCAGTTGAATCTCGTTGGAGAGACATTATGTGCCTATGGAAAGACTGTAATAGGTGGTTCCTTTATCCGATTATATTTTGAAGCATTTCTGAAAATTATTTTCACCGAGAAATGGCTCACATGGAGACTGTAGAGATTAATTGCGAAAGAAAGGCCGAACTGTAAAATGCTTTTCATATTAATTTTTTTGCGTTGTCTCATAAAATTCTACTGAAATTGAACTTCAGCCCGTTTGGACCACTGCGGCTTTCATTTCGCTATATAAAGCTGTATATAAAGCTGTTGGCAAGATCTATAGGTAATTTTTTAGGGAATTTTCTAGGGAATTAATTATAATAATTTTCGAAACTAAAAGCAAATTTTTAAAGCTTTGTAAAAAAGGGGAAATTGAAGTTGATAAAAGCACGCTCAAAAATGTCTCGTGCATAAAGGATTATCTGCATTGTTTTCTGGATTGAAATAGGAATTTAAAAGAACGGAATTTGTGAATCTGTTTCTGGGAAAAAATTTCCAGGGGATGCCACGTGTCAAGGTCAAAATTCACGCTATTTTCATACATTTTGTGTCAGCTTTTTCGGATGCTGTTACTCCAACCGGGAATTGATTTTCAAGGTGGTGAATGTTACACTGCGGATAATTACAGTAAAACAAATATGGAGTCATTGACAAACTTATGACAAAAGTATCTTTCTTCCAAATGCATACAATTGCTAACAAGCTCCATTTTTTACTTTGATCCCTGTTGAAGGCTTGTAAACATTTCTGCTGAAGAAGCAGATTTTTTAACGATTTCCAGATGTCAAAATTAAAAGCTTCGTTGAATACATTGTATCATAGGCTTCTACAGGAGATGGATATTTTTCTCACGTTGCCCCCGTCACTCAACCATTCAATTTATCTGGATTTTTTCTTTGCTTTTCGGGTTTTTCTGTGTCTGAATTATTCGGTTTCCTTGGATAATTGTAAATATTATTTTCCCGACGAAAAATGGTGGAATCAAGGAAATGCAGATGGAAACGGATTTCTATGTTACCACTTCAATTAATCAAAGGAGATGAAACTGCTTTTTTTTAAACAGGATCTGTTTCCCTTGGGAGAGATAGAAATTCCAAAAATGAAGCGAATTGTGTAAACATTCTAGGCAAAAAACGGCTAATGGATGCTGGTGCATGTCTCCTGGCCTTGATCTTATGTGGTTTTTCATGAGTTTCCGAATTTAAAAAAATGCTTCCTTCCAATGGGCTTGTAATATATTTCCTTGGGGATATGTGAATTTTTTGCGGGGGATTTTGGAGGGAACAAGGATCCAAATGTGATATGCTGGCATGATACTTTTTTATGGATTAAATTTACATTTTTTATCGTGAAGTATGTAAATGAAAACTGTACTTACATTTCTAGAAGAGAGGTAGCAAAGGGCCGAATGAGTTCGTTTGTTAGTGTGGTGAACGTACGAGATTCTTCGACGGTCCTGCAATCAACAAAAAACAGAGAATTACGAATTTATAAGTTTATAAGTTTATATAAAGATATACTTTTTATGTTTTTTCAACGCAACAAATATTATATGAAAGTGAAATTAAACTTCTTATATTAATTTGATGCAATTCAACAATTATTATTACTGCAGTCTTAAATAATATACAATTATAATTCATATTTGTTTACATTTGCATTGAATTTTTTTTCAACTCAGCAATTATTATTTTAAAATGCAATTAAACAATTATTATTAGGTACATCGTGCGCATTTTACATAGTTTTACATAGTGCGCATTTTATGTTTTTATTGGGCTGATTTTTAATTACAATTACAATATTACAAAACATTTCACAGCAAAATGTACCCAGTTTCTTATTTTTGTTGTAGATATGCATTAAAATTGTCCATTTTTCATTTTGCCATTTTAAAGAATTACATTCTCGTGGGTATTTTGTGCGGTGTTTAGTAAATTAATGTGTGAATTTCTTCCCAAGAAAACGCAATATATCTTGATTTTTTGCTTATCTTTAATTGTTACGGCTGGTTAAAGACATTTTTTATTTTGTCAGATGCTACTAATTATATTAGTTGCCTTTGAACTCCACTCGATTGTTTTGCTGTGCAAATCCTAAGAACGTACCAGTATAAAGATGAGTTATACTTACATAAGCATAGCGTATACAGTTGGCAATTAATTATTTATTTCATTTTCAAAACTTGATTAATTTTTACAAATCAAATGAACATTTAAATGCAGGAGCATTTTTGCTGATGCCATCGGGTTGGTTGGAGTTAACCTTCTTTCATTTTTAACTTCTGTGCTCTGTGATGCGTCCTCTTTCCATGCATGCCCATGTTTCATAATGTTACTTACATTTGTATGACTATTACGAAAAAGCTGTTCCTCCCAAAAGGCAAGTCAAAATTGTGAAGCATAAGATGCAATTGACTGGAAGAAGTAGTAGCAACTAAGCCAATTGGGACATTTTGCTCTTCTATAGACGGACAATAAACTCCCCCAGGCATTATGGGTGAAAGGTGGAAGAAACGTAGGAGGGGAAAGGCCTGGAAAAGTTCCATTTCTCCACTTTTGGTGTGTCGGAAGAGTAGAAAATTGACTGAATGTGAATTCAATTCATTTTGAATTGGTCCCCTTGATTTCCTCAGATTAACTTGTTCTCTGTAGTGGAAAATTGTTACTGAATTTCTTTTACGAGTGGGACAATGGAGAGGGGTTAAAACGCCGTGATTGTCCTTTCATGGCGCCAAGTGAAAGTGAAAGTCAGAGAGAGAAAGTAAGGGAGGTAAGTGAGCGAGGAAGTCAGAAGCAGAGAAATCCAGCAGGAGAAAGTCTGAGAAAATGCTGCAGAACAAACGAGAGAGAGAGCCAAAGTTCGAGAGAGCAAAAGAGACAGTCAAAGAGAGCAAAAGACTAAGAAAACCTGAGAAAACAAAAGGGAGAAAGAGAGGGCAAGAAAAAGAAGTCGCAGAAAGCAAGAAAAGAGACAATACCCGAGAGCAACGGAGAGAAAGCCAGAGAGAGAGAAATAGTGACAGAAAGCCTGAGAGAGAGAAGAGAGAGAGAAAGCCAGGGAGACAAATAGAGAGAGAAATAGAGAGAGAAAGCCAGAGAAAGAGCAATAGAGAGAAAACCAGAAAAAGAGCAATACAGAGCAAGCCAGAGAGAGTGTAACAGAGAGAAAGTCAGAGAGAGTAAAGGGGAGAAAGAGTACTAGAGAGAGAAGGCCAGACAGAACAAAAGGCAGAGAAAGCCTGAGAGACAAAAAAAAGAGAAAGCCAGACAGAGCAAAACAGAGAGAGAAATACTGAGAGAACAAAAAGAAAGAGAAAGCCAGACAGAGCAAAACAGAGAGAGAAATACTGAGAGAGCAAAAGAAAGAGAAAGCCAGACAAAGCAAAAGAAAGAGAAAGCCCGACAGAGCAAAAGAAATAGAAGAGCAAATGGAGGAGAAAACGCAGAAGCCTTAGATAGAAAGCATAAAAATGTATAGAAATAGAGAGCAAATCAGATAGAGACAATAAGAGAAACTGTGAGAAGAAATGGTAGAATATGGTAGACATTAGGGACAGACATTATGTAAAGACGAGGTCAGACCACTTTGGAAAAAGCGAACGTGGGAAATTGATGGAGAAAGTAAGTGCTGGAATCAGAGATAGAGAGAAAAGAGTCATTTGAACATTGATGAAGAATGTTCAAGTGGCAAATCTCAGAACTGTTCATGAAACTTGAAAAGCCCTTTTGGAATTATCTTGGGAACGCGGTAGCATTGTCATACCGTGAGAGCAAAATTTCAAAAGAAAGTCGACGGTGATGACCCAATCCAAACATTTCTATGTACTTATCCCAACTCATCGTGGAATACTCAAGAGTTCTCCAGAATCTTTCTAATTTGTACTTGACAACTGGCAACCATCATTGGATGCAGTACTTTTACTTTCAAAGCTTTCTCTCCATGGATTCTGGTGAAAATACTATTGGATTTTAACATGCAACTGCCTTTCATTTATTTGCTATTGACAATTTAATCAAGGGGGTAGGATAAAAGGAGCAATTTAGACATCAATTAAATGCCAATTGATTAAAACTATACAGGAGGCGATCTCTGCTATACTGCAGTTCCAGATCATATTTTCTCAATTATATAAGGACGAATGCATACGTACATTTATTTTCTCCTATTTTTTATTTTGAATTTTTTGAAAGTTTAATTTTTATTTTGAATTTTTTGAAAGTTTAATTTTTATTTTGAATTTTTT
>JAQGBT010003899.1:0-18117 GCA_034698585.1 Disparrhopalites patrizii | reverse complement strand
CTTTCAGTTGTTTCGTTTTCTCTTAGTTTCTTTCTCTTTCAATTGTTTTGTTTTTCTTCTAGTTTCTTTCTCTTTCAGTTGTTTCGTTTTTCTTCTAGTTTCTTTCTCTTTCAGTTGTTTCGTCTTTCTTTTAATTTATTTCTGTTTTCCTTTCATTTATTTTCTGTTTTTATTTCAGTTTCTTTCGGTTTTTCTTTAAGTTTCTTTCGGTTTTCCTTTCATTTATTTTCTGTTTTTATTTCAGTTTCTTTCGGTTTTTCTTTGAGTTTCTTTCTGTTTTTCTTTCATTTATTTTCGGTTTTTCTTTGAGTTTCTTTCGGTTTTCCTTTCAATTATTTTCTGTTTTTCTTTCAGCTACTTTCAATTTTACTTCCTGTTTCGTTCTCCTTGTCTTTCAGTTCGTATCTCTGATTTTCTCTTCTACTGTCTCTCCCTTTTTCCTTCGCCTTCTTTTTACCCTTTTTCTCTTTCCCTTTCCATATTTTCCCCCCTTCTTCTGCCTCTCTGCTCACGTTTAGTGTCGGTAATCAATCCAATGCTTCTCCCTCCCCCGAAAAAAAATATCCATGAAACTCCCTTTGAAAATTTTTCACTCCTTTTCTCCTACCCAATGTTTTTCCTTACTTTTGGACTGGGAGCCAAAAAAAGATTTCCAACACTTGTTGCTGCCATGTCAAAGGATGGTCTAATGGGAAATAAGTGGTTGAGGCACGCAATGGAATGAAAAAAGAGACAAGATGGGATACATTTCTTCTTCTACCATGTTCTCCTTTACGTCATATAAATATAAAACTTAATTTTTTTTGGACAAAAAAATTCTCTCATCATTTTATAATTTAGAGTTGTACAAATATGTATATACATATACATACATATAATACACATTATCTATACATATGTCTCTATTACCAACATTGTTTGCTGTCTCTCTCTTTCTTCCTCGTGTTCCCTCTTAAGTCTTGTATCAATTTCTCCTTCATTCACCCATTCTCATGAAGGCACATCGGAGGGAGAAGGCCCAGAATAAACAATGGTATAGCTCCAGGTAAAAGGGGAGAATGGAGAGAATGAATGAATGAAATAATTCCTGAGTGGAACAGTGAGCTTTTTCGAGACGAACACCTTCAAGAGTCTTGGAAGCAACATGAAATCGATCGTATCCGGTTTTTTTTATTTTCTTCCCTCTCATTCTACATTTTTCCACCATTTTCCTCTTTATATTTTTCTTCCTCCAGTTTACTCTTTCCTTCTCTTTTTGTCTATGCATTTCCCCTCTCCTGGCTTCTGTCAATGTACCAATTACTGTATACACCTATAGTTTATATAACATTTTTACCTCTCACTAAAATCCCATTTTTATTCCTCCAAAAAACTCGGTACAAAGATAACGGAAAAAATCCCAGATCAAATTCACATTGTTATGGGCTCCCATTATAAAAAAAAAATATTCTAACGTTATTTCTCTATACATATGTATCTTCTTCAAAAGCTTATTTGCCCTCAAAACATTTGGTGAGATGCTCCACACGCGACAAGTGTTCTCTTTGATATGCATGTTAATATTAAATATACATATATACATATGTATATGTACACATGTATACATATGTATAAAGGGCATTCGTAAACACTCTAGGTACTGTTACCATAACTTCGGCCTGTCTCCACCAATAAATTTATGCATAGATTCCTTTCTCGTTAGTTATTTGAAGAATTCATTTACTGTTTCGCCGACATTTCCCAATTTTTTTGATTATTATATTATATTATTATAAAACTGCCCCCAGACACTTCGTTCTTGACCTGGGAATCCAAGGAAGCAAATCAGAACACTGGGTCTAGGGCCCGTGGAGCCGCGACAATGGTGAATGTCAAGGAAAATTCTTTCCCTCAATTTTCCTTCTTCGCGTAGTCATGAGAGCGTTTAGTGGCAAAAGATAAATTGTTTCTCGAGTCCAAATATGTATGTTGTAGCTCTTTTTGGAGGGAAAAATTACCACTTACAATAACTCCTTTTTTTTGTTTCCTTGGCCGGACCCACCACATGTGAGGTGCGTCCAACGAGTGAGGAAATGGCAAGGAGGAAAAGGGAAAGGAGGAGACCAAGTGAGAGAATTGTTTCGCAGAGAGTGGACATATGCATACATATGAATAAGGCAAAACAAGGCAGCTGTCGAAAGCAGAGGCAAGGTGACCACAGGCACAATGATACAAACATATTGACTGAGAAAAGGAGAGAGAAGTAGAGAAAGAAAGAGACAGACAGACAGACGGAGGGAAAGGGATAAAGAGAGAGAAAGACAGAAAATGCAAGAGAAAGCAAAATAAATAAGAGAGAGACAGAGACGAAAGGAGAAACTAATGGATTGAGAGGACAAGAGAAAGAGGTCGAGAGAGAAGAACGGAGAAAAGGAGAGATAGAAAGAGACCGGAAAAAGAGGGAAGAGAGACAGAGCAAATGTAAGAGAGAGACAGAGTGCCGAAGAGAGAAAGAGCAAGAGACGAGGAAAGAGAGAGGAGTAGGAGAGATGGAAAGAGAGAGCAAGAAACGAGGAAAGAGAGACAGAGGAGGAAGAGAGATGGAAAGAGAGACAGCAAGAGAGAGGGAAAGAGAGAGAGCAGTAACAGAGCGAGAGAGAAGATGAGAGTAATCAGAGGGAGAGAAAGTCAGAGCAATAAGAGAGAGAAGAGAGGACAAGAGAGACATCAATAATAGAGAGAGAAAGAAAGAGAGAGAAAAGGCAGAAACCGAAAGAGAGAGAGAGAGCAATAAGGGAAAGCAATACGAAAGAGCAATAAAGGAGAGGAATAAGAAAGAGGGCAAGTCAGAGAGAGAGAGAGCATTAGAGAGAGAAAGAGACAGAGAAAGAGACAGAGAGAAAGAGAGAAAAACAGAGAAAGAGAGAGAAAGGGAGAGAGAGAGAGAGAGAGCATTAGAGAGAGAAAGGTAGAGAGTTCATTCAAGAGAGAGAAAGAGAGGGAGAAAGAGAGAAAGCGAGAGAGAGAGAAAGAGAAAGAGAAAGAGAGAGAACGAGAAAGAGAAAGAGAAAGAAAAAGAGAAAGAGAAAGAGAGAAACAGAGAGAAAGAGGTAGAATTTGGAGAAAGCGAAGAGGATATTCAGTGACTCCTTGTCAAGAGGCTGGCTCATTGTCACTCTTTCTCTCTCTCTTTCCTTTCTTTCTTCCGCTCTTCAGCTTCCTCGGTGGCTTTTGAAATGCGAAAGAGATTTTATGTACACTATACGTATACATTTCCCAAGCTTTCACACTTTCTTCCTCATGTCAAAGCACACTCACACACATAAGTCCACACATTTATTGTACAGAGAGACACATAGAGAGCCAGACTCCCTGCCACAGATGAGAAGGGGAGAAGGACAGGACTGGGAGAAAGCACGTTGACACGTACTTCAATTTGATTTCCTCCCTCACTGCTTTTCTTCCCTCGGCATGTCGCTCTTCCCTCCTCACTTTCCCCATTCTCTCTTCCTTTTCTTCCGCCCTCCCGTTCGTCTTCATGAGTGCCTTGATCGATCTCTTTCACCCCTTCATCTCTTCTACCATTTCCCCCTCGTCCTCTCTCTCTCTCACTCTTAATTTCTCTCTAGGTGTCATTTTCCTTTTTGCTCTACCGAGTTTTCATTTTCTAACACCTTTTATCTTTCATTTATGCTTCTTCCACCGTTTTTTCTCACTACAACCTTTTCTCTATGTCTCAATCATTTGGCTTTTTTCTCTGTTGACCATTTTCACTGTGCTGATAATCTCTCTCTCTCTCTGAAACCTCTTTTTCCTTATATTTTCTCTCTCTAAAACTTCGTTTTTCTGATACGATGTCTTTGTCTGTAACCTCTTTTTCTTGATATTCCTGTCTCTCTGTGATACTTTATTTTCCTGTTTTTTCCGTCTATTTACGACACTTCTGTTTCCTGATATTTTCTCTGTCTGAAACTTCGCTACTCCGATATTTCCTCTCTCACTGAAACATTGTTTTTAAGATATTTTCTATCTCTCTCAAAATCTGTTTTTCTTGATATTTCTCTCGCTGGATCGTCTTTCCTCCAATTTTTTTCTCACTCTGAATCCTCTTTTCCTTGATTTTTTTCTCTCTCTGAATCTTTTTTCTCTCTGAAAATTCTTTTTTATGTCTTTCTCTCTATGAAAATTCTTTTTTTATTTCTCGCTCTCTCTCTCTGAATTTTTTTTATTTATCCCTGAAATGTTTTTTTAATTTCTCTCTGAAAATTTTTCTCTATTAAACTCTTCCGTCCCGATATTGTCTTACTCTCACCCACTCTTCTTTCCCGGCCTCTCTCTATCCTCCAAAAACCTCCTTTCGGAGGACGTCCCAACTTTTCCTTCCTACACAAGCTTTCTCTGTGTAAAAATGTTTGTCTCTGTATCTCCACAGATATGTACTGTATACATATCCCTTCTTTTTCCAATCTGGCGTCTTCCATTTGTCCTAGTCGGTCGTATTTTTCGCCCTTCCTTTGCATACGTATACGTGTGCATATATATTCTATTTCACCACTACGATCTCCAGCTTTCAATGTCTTCCCCCCTCCCTCCGCCTGAGTAATAGTATCTCCTAGAAATTCAAGAAATGTATGAAGGGTAACCGCTGGTCCATTATGAGGGACTCGGGTGAAGAGAGAAAGAAGAAGAGGAGAAAGTCTTTGAGAGATTATTTTTCAAAATAAAAGAGCATTTGAAGAGCTTGTAACGACGGGAGTAGGGCTGTAACGTGTGACCAAGTGCGGAAGTTGGTACAGTGCCCTAGTATTTTATTCCCACCATCTTTCTCACTTTCGTCAGTTTGTTCAATTATTATTATTATCACGCTCTTCCTACAAGTATGTGCCATACCACCGTCTCACATAACATTAATTCATAGCAGTCATCCCAAGTACACTTGTTACAACTTGTGCTACATTGATACTCCAACTTCCTCCCAACTTTTCTTCCTTCCTTCCCTTCTTTTGTTTTTTTCCCGTCCCATCTCCTTCTTATGTTTTTCTGTGAGCCTCAAAATTATGTAACACTTCCACCATTCTTCTTTAGCCCCGTTCTCACGCTGACATTGAAAGGTAGGAGGCGGAGGGGGAAGGAAGAGTGTCATATTAGTCCTTTCTGTAGCCTTTCATGTACTCTTCTCCATTTACTTCCCCCTCTGTCCCCTTTCCTCCCCTTTCCAACTTGGATTATTATACAAGTTTTATGTGGAAAGTTGAGCGAGTTGAGAAACAACATATGTATATATGTACGACTTCAAATGATAGCTAAGAATGAGGGAGATGATCGTAAGGAAAGACACTTTCTCCTATTCATAAGTCAGCACAAATGTATACGGCGGCAATGGTGTCTGTCATCCACAAAATTTATATGAGCCTATTGACATGACTGCCGACTTGGGTATTTCCCACTTCCTTTCCAAGCTGGCTGTAGCGGGAACCTTTGGACTTGCATATGAATGAGCGAATGAGCTCAGGTTTGCTTCCTTACTTCTTTCCGCACTCTCTCTCTCTCTCTCACTCTCCCTCGCACTCATCTAATTTCAACCGAGTTACTACTACCTTACATCAACAATACTGCTGACTTTCGTGTGTCATTTGAAAGGCAAGGTGGGGCTAAATTAGTCTCATTGTTTTTAACAAGGCTACACCTTCCAGCTACGTCCTACTAATCAGTTTTGACGTCCCAACCAACCCACCATGAGACAAATCTCCCTTTCTATCCTGTCTCCCCGTCAATGTCTCTCTCTCATTTCGCTCTCGTATTATATACATACCCTTTTTCTCTCTCACACTTTCCCTCTCTCACACTTTCTCTCTCACTTTCTCTCTCACTTTCTCTCTCACTTTTTCTCTCACACTTTCGCTCACACTTTCTCTCTCACTTTTTCTCTCACACTTTCTCTCTCACTTTCTCTCTCACACTTCCTATCTCCAAGTCCGCGAAAGTACCTTTGCTATATGTACGAGAGAGGATGAGCATTCACTGGGGAAAGCACATTTACGTGCGCATTCACGGCCAGTGAAAAAGCGCCGCACATCATCCTTTCCGGAACATTTGTAGCTTTGAATCCCTTCACAGTGTAGCTCTGTAAAGCCTTTTGTATCAACTTTTGTATCTCAACTTTCCTGCCGCTTCCATCCCTATTTATACAAATAGGAAAATCATGGGTGGAAAACATTAATGGGGAAGGAATTAATGTTGCCTACAATAATTAACAAACACTGAGATCAAATCTCCGTTCTTGCTTCATCCCAACAGTTTTCTTGCTTTCCGAAGCAAATGGGCGAATAGTGGGAGGGGGCATGGGCCAAAAAAGCTAAAACTGGATTCGTACAGGAGTTCATAGGGGCATTTGATCCACCACATTTGGGTTGGTTTCTATTTTAAGGACGAGGTAGGAGGAGAGCGGGCCTTTATTACCTACGAGGGTTACCACCCTAATTGTTATGGGGTGCAACCACTTAATTTAAAACATTGTTTATGACCGTAACCTGTGGCTTTTACCCAAAATTCACTTCCCGAAGCGTGGTCCATCCCTTTCCCTTTGAAGTTCCATCAGAATTCGGTCGTGTGTACGACGAAGGAGTTGGCGTTGGGTTCTTGAGCGAAACAGCTCATCTTCTTTAATAGGCGTTAATTATTTCTGCTCGGATTTTGGTCAAAAATCGTTCTTAATTTTCAGGTTATGTCGAATATTGGATGAAATAAATTGGATGAAATATGGGATGAAATGTTTTTATTTGGTTCTATGTTGTTCTATATCGTATTAAAAGATCATGGAAACCCTTTTATTCTATTTATTGTTCCCACTCACATTCATATTAATAAGTAGTAAAGTGACGTATATTTTATGGTGGCTGAGGAAGGTCAGAGAGGGGATTTTTGAGGGACTGCACTTAGCCCACGGTGATGTGCATAGCCTTGAAAATGCGTAAGTGTATATTCGTATTTCCACTTAACTCGGCTGACACCATAAAAAATGACATTAAAAGAGACAGAAGAAGAATGGAGAGTGCGTCTACGGCCAACACTTTGGAGGAGGAATGGCTGGAGATATACAAAGGGAAGAGAGGCTCTGAAATGTAATGGGCTTGTAGTCGGACGGCTTTCTCCCTCTTTCTCCTCGGCCTTCTCTTTCTCTCTCTCCTCCATAGACAAAAATTACTTAACAGACGTCAGTGCACCATAAAACGACTTCCCAGAGTCACATAAAGCTCCAGGTAATTGTGTCAGGCGGACATATACCCTCGTTGGAAGTGCTTGGTCTAAAAAAAAATTCGGATCATGCCCCTACCCACCATCGTTTTTAGTCGGTTGGTGCTTTAATAACATTTTACTACTTGTAAGCTTTTCCCATTTAAAATTTCACATTTCTATATATGTTTCCCTCCCTGGATTTACTTGAGAAGAAAAGGGGGAGTGGGAGAGAAAGGGGAGAAAAAGGGGTGAGATATAGTTTGGGACTCATTATTTTCCTTCTTTTTGCACCCAAGAGAGGGTAAAAAAGAAGTACAAATGAAAAGTTACTGCCTCGTTCAGGTTCCTCTGCCACCATAGCTGTACGTGACTGGCGTGGGTGTGAGGTGGGGTCGGCGGGGCCAAATTGTTTTTTGTTGTTCTTTCCTAAGTCAGTTGGAAAGTGTCAAAAAGACTTTTCCACCACGGAAACCTTCTCCTTCTCAAAAAATTGTATGGTCCTACTCAAAATAAGTGAGAGAGAAAGAAAACCCAAGAGAAAAAGGAAAAACTTGGAAAAAAATGACATCCAAAACTCCCGGATGCCGGGAGATTTTGTAAAAAGAAATAGTTCCAAAAAACAAAGTTGGTGAAATTTTCCAAATGAAATCTTTCTGATTCGTACAGGTGCAACTTCTGGGAGTGATTAAGCCCACACAAGGTCTCGGCGTGGCTTTCATAAGTTTATTAAAGCAGAAGTAAACAAAGCCAGGACGTGGCGGGTTGTCACGTACAATCCTTTTGCTTCATACTTTTCCTTCCACTTCCTCAGTTTCCCCATTCGAGTGGGTAAATCAGGCAGAATCTCACATACTTTTGTCATGTTCCCTCCAAAAATCAAGATATGATACAAGTACCATACGAAAATGCAAAGACAAAACAATTTCCCCCTCCAGAGTGTGGGAGAAAGAATAAACAAAGGAAACACAATAGCATGAAGCGAAGAAATATTGAGATGAAGCAAAAACAAAACTGAACAAAATCTGAAGGTTGTAGAGGAACATTCAGAGATGTATCTGAATCCACAGAATTGATTCAGTAGTTCCCCCGTGAAAAAATCGTTCTTATGCATTACTTTCTCCCTCTTACTTATAACGAATGATCAAGACTTTTGCTACCAGTTCCTCGGAAATTTTCCGAAGTGGTAAAAAAACGAGATTGGATTCCTTGTAACTTCTCCAGGAAAAACAGGAGCATTAATAATTACAATGAGTCAAGCTCCTTTCGTGTCGTCTCGTCCCCTTTTTTTTCCTCCAAGAGACTTTGACCATCCCGGTAAACCCCACAAGTGACTTCTTGGTAGGACTGGGGAATTCTACTCAAAAGGAATGGAATAGTAGAAGGGGAAAAAATTGTTGCCCACTTCCCCCACGCTTTTATTAATTTTCTGTTTTCCTCCTCGATTTTTTCCTCATTATGGTCCAGGATTTGTGTGGAAGCCACAAAAGGGAAAAGTTAATTTCGCCCACGTGTGTTCCGGTCAGGGGAAGCGAAAGGGTGAATGGGAGCGAACGGAATGGCGAGATAGAGATCCAGAGAGTGAGAGCGAGAGAGAGTGAAAGCAGCGACGGAAGCGAGCGAAGAGAGAGACGGAGGAGAGAGGAAAACGAGAGAGAGAGGAAAGAGAAGAGAGAAAAGAGACAGAGAAGAGAGAGAAAGGACAGAGAGAGAACAGAGGGAAGAGAGAAGAGAGAGACGAGAGAGGAAAGAGAGATAGAGAAGAAAACGCGAAAGGGGAAAGAGAGGAGAGAGAGGACAGAGAGTAGACAGAGGAAAGAGAGAGAAGAAAGAGAGACGAGAGAGAGATGATAGAGAGAAAGGAGAGAGAGGAGAGAGAAAGGAGAGAGAGGAAAGAGAGAGAGAGGAGAGAGAGAGAGAATAGAGAGAGGAAAGAGAGAGAGAAAGGAGAGAGTAATCTTGAATGAAGAGTTTGTTGGAGGGCCAAGCAAACGAGGGGAAAAAGATGGGAAAGGAAAGGAAGCATCGTGATTTCCAAAGGATTCAGAAGAGGAACTCACTTGGGAATAAGAATAGCCCCGGCTTTCATGTGAAAGAATGTGTACACAAGACGTGCATGTGTTTCCTCCAAGAAATAAGTATGATAAGGGCGAAAAAATGTGTGTATGTAAGGATTTAGTTGTGAAAAGGAACAAAAAGCATAGCCAGGAGACCCCATCAGCTGTCCTTCCCGTCTCAATTATTATTATTATTATCAGTACTTTTTAAGGAACAATGAGAGGTGAGATGAGACGCATCTTGTATTTTTTTCCCTTCTTCAAGCACATTCCAACATTCTCTATTTCCCCTTCTACTTATCTGCTTCTCCCCATTTTTCCAGGCTTCATTTCCTCCCCTCCTCCACTGGCACAATACAATTTACGCCCGAGTGAAGAGGAAGACGGTTTCGGGGGGAGGAAAGCTGTGAAGAAAAATCACATAACCAAGTAATTCCCTATAATTGTCCTCAACATCACATTTCTCTCTAATTGAATGCACACTTATTTTCCTCAAGTACTTTTCCAATTATACTTACCATCAACTTGTCTTTTTTTCCCTCCTTCTACCTCCCCCGCCCCCTTTATACAGAAACACAGAGAGGCTTAGAGAGGGGTTCACTATGGGAAGGCCTGAAAATAATAAATTAATTTGGCGGAGGGGAGAAGGAGAGGGGACAAGAAGAGATTCGATTAAAAACTTTCTCTCGGTTCTTGACCATTAATTACTTGATTACTTTTGGGGGCTCCACCACGTATTTTTCCGCTGATTCTCCCGCTGAATATTTTTACTTTAGTATCCGCTTCCAATCCGTACATATATGCCGCCATTCTCTTTACTCACATGCGGCTGGACAAGAGAAACTTTCTCTTCTTCTTCTGTTTTCCTCCCTTTTTTTCTCTCATTCGGCAAAGAACTAATAAGGGAAGAGAGAAACGTTTTTTTTCTCTGGCCTTCTCATAATTACCAGGATACGAAAGTGATGTGAAAGTGTTCCTCGTACAAATTCTTGAGGTTCCCTCAAGATTCTCTCAAGACCTTGTAAAGTGCCTTTCTCCATCCACTTTCTCCATCCACTTTCTCCATACACTTTCTCCTCCCCGCCCAGCTTTTTAGCACCTCCTAGGTTTCTCCATCCTCGTCTAAAAATAAACTCTAGAGATTGTTTTTTCTTTGCTTTCCAGAAATGTTGAAAATACTAGTATAACAAGTGCGTAATTCCCCCCAAAAATTTTGATTCAGGCCCCAATTGTTCCTCTATTACAAGTGGCAGCAGCGGGGAAGAAATGGGAGTTACCAAAGGATTTTCCCAAGGAATGTAAGGAGCTAAGAATCTTTTTAGAGCTCTATAGTGGCAGTTTCGTTTTTTTCCCTTTAACACGATGAGGACGGAAAATCTAATCTCCCGGCCATACATTTGCTAGAAAGAGCTAAGGGTGGCAATGGTTGGATCTTAGCTAAGGGGGAAAAGGGGATGTTGGCAGCATATGGAATCGGATTGTACTGTTGTAGGTAAAAAAACCGTGCGACTCTCCATTTCTTTCTGCCATGACAAAGGACTGGGAAATGGACTGCATCAGCC
Organism: Disparrhopalites patrizii; assembly: GCA_034698585.1. NCBI lineage: Eukaryota > Metazoa > Arthropoda > Collembola > Symphypleona > Sminthuridae > Disparrhopalites > Disparrhopalites patrizii. Next base: position 7,286 of record JAQGBT010003899.1, on the reverse strand, counting down.
GTGATTAGTACGTCCCGAGGAAAAGTCCCTCCTGGACTCACACTGGTTCCAGAGAGATCCCAATGGATAGAGAAGAGTAGGCCTCAAGCTTTGTCTTTTTGCGGGGATACAAATTTCTCCCATCTTAAAGAATATTTCTCATCTGGTCTCTTCTCAAACACACCCACATACATATGTCCACGACCGGGAGAGGACAAGACGAGATGGAGGGGACCGAGAAAAAGAGGGGGAAATCCAAGAGGGAAGCAGAAGCAATTGAAAGGTTCGGAGTCGAACCAGCATAAATCCATTGAAACAAATTTTACAGAAGCGCAAAAAACAGTATCGATATCAAAACCTACAAATCGGTCAAACTTTTTGCCATGAACATACCCGTCATTAATAGTTTCACCAGTGTGCAAATTTTTGCCAATACCTTGCAGTCCGTTTACAAAATGATATTTTGTAAACGGACAATTTTAATGCATAAATTGCATGGAGTTAGTCCGTTTTGACAACAAAATTGGGATTTCGATATATTTAGCATACCAACGAAGGGCAAAACGAATTCCTGCACATTTCAACGCTATCCCTCTGTTTTTTTGCTTTTTTCTCCTCCGTCTCGCTAAGTTTACCCTTTTGTCTCGCTATTAATTTCGTTTGTTTCTGTTTCTCTTCTGTCTCGCTCTTTTCTCCCCGTTTAGCTCTTTCCTTTGTCTCGCTTTTGGTTTGGTTTTTGATCTCTTCTTTCGCTTCTGTCTCGCTCTTTCTCCTCGGTCTCGCTCCTTATCTTTTGTCTCACTCTTTCTCCTCTGTCTCGCTCTTTATCTTTTGTCTCACTCTTTCTCCTCTGTCTCGCTCTTTATCTTTTGTCTCACTCTTTCTCCTCTGTCTCGTTCTTCCTTTTCACTCTCGTTATTTTACCTCACTCCGAGAGCGTTGATTGCTTGTGCGTATTTGCATATAAACAAGGCTTGCGCAAGCCCTCAACATACACACAGATGGATTTAGGCTGGTTTGACAACGAACCTTATTTAAGGGCGGGTTTATACTGTGTTTGGCTGACCTGTGATCCGAAAGAATTCAGGGGCAACATAACCCTACACTGGTTTTATTTGAAACAAAAAAATCACTTTAGAAATGTTTGGGACTTAGGCCGGTTTGACTCGGAAGGGTTCATTTGTAGATTTCAAAATCGATATGTTTCATCGACAGAGTATCGTCATTCTTTACTTTTCTATGAAATTTCTCATCCTTTCACCAACCCCATCCATTCACACATCAAGACAGGCGAGAGAGAGAGAGAGAGAGAAACGTTTCATGCTCACTTCTCTCCATAGCCGTGTGGACTGTGTAAGGGCGTAATAAAGTGAAGGAGCATCCCTCTGGCTCTTACTACAACCACATTCCAGCACTTACATATGTATACATAGCCTTGGTAGACACGCCAGTGGTAGGAACATATACATATACATATGTAGCGTGGATTACAAACCCAAAGGCCAGGCCTCCCTACATCTATAAGGAGGTTAAAAGTACAAGTTGTGGGAGTGTGAGAGCTTCTTTATTGCCGTGTACTGCCAAGGTTTTTGATCCTCAGCTTTTTCTTTTTTCGCAATTTTTTTCCTTTCTCTCTCTCTCTCTCTCTTCCGTGCTGGTTCCTGCAATAGTAACTGCCGGCAGAAAATGAGGAAGACCAGAAGAGGATGACGAGAAAGAAATAGCGTCAGACCACCATCAGAAGCATTTCATCGCCGTGTTTGTTCAAAGTTAATGCGCCCCCCAAATTTACCAAAGAGCTTCACCTCCAACGTTTTTTTTTTTTTGAGGGAGGGCGGAAAGGGGTTTAAGGCAATCTCAGTACATTATACGGGGAAAGAAGCGCATCACTTACATCTTAGCCTTTCCTTTATTTTTAAATCATTCATGCTTGTAGCACAGGAAAACGTTTCCCGTTTCCTTGCACTTTCACCCCAATCTTCCTTCCTTTTCCCTTTTTTCTCTCTCTCTTTCTCTTTTGAGTTCTTTCTCTCTGAAGAGCATTTTTGCAAGTTCTTTGGAATTTGATCCTTCCACTCTGAAAGTATGGTGGTGGTCGAGAATGTTCTTCACGTGTCTAAAAGCATTCTCCCGCATTGGAAATTCCGGTGAAATCCCCATTTGTGTGACATACCGTATCTATGAAACCTTCATTTTTCTTTAATCTTATCTCGAGAAAAAGACTTACTCTCGAGATTCTTTTTTTTTCCAGATACTACGAAATTTGGTGAGACCCTTGCCAAGTCCCCCCCCCAGTTTAATTTCCTCTCACGAATTTTTTTTTCTTTATTACTTTTTGTGCATATTTCCTTTATCACTGTAAATATTTTTTATTGTGCTCCTAAATTTTTTTTTGTCTTTATTGTTTCACTCCTCCACTTCTCACTGTACTTTTATTGCAGTGCTAATTTTTTTTAGGGATGGACAGAATTCCCCACCCGTCAGTGTTCTATTAACCTCTTTCCCTCTGACTGTCCCATTAAAATTTCTTTTCAGTCCCATCCCATTAAATTTTCCCTCTTTATTGTGCTATTAAATCTTTTTTTTCTGTGTCTACATTATCCCCTTTCAAATTCGTCCCCCTTTTGTACCTATGTAAATTCTATGTGTCACGTAATTTATGCTGGGAATGAAGGGGAGGACTCCGACAGGAGCAATAAAGTTGTCAAGGATAAGAATTCTTCTTCTTTTCTTTCTTCTTTTTTTTGCTGGAAGAAGGTGTGTGTTTATTCCCAGATACATGGGAAATGATACAAAAGAAGAGAGAGAGAAAGATTGGGAAAGGAAGTGAAGCTATCAAATCCAAGGGACAGACACACAAATGTGGAGGAATGGGGAGAATGTCGGTATACAAATATCTTTGGTGACTTGGGACAGAAAAAGTCTTGTCTCCCAGCACTTCTTCTCTTGGCTCCATCTCATTCAATGCCCGGGCAAAAAAAAGCCATTCCCTGAGGTTAAATTGACATTCCCTAAGCTGGCTCGCTGTCCTTTCCTTCTATTACCCGTTTTTATTTTATTTTTTTTAAAGAAAGGAAAAATATTTCAACTCCCATTGTACAAAAACGGGGAGTTTAAGAGGGAGAGATGGGAGAAAGTTTCCTACATAACCACAAGAGAAAGCCTATCTCCCTTCCACCAGCACTACCAAGAGGAGAAAAAAGTCGCTTGTTGGCTGCATGCAAATAAGATAAAGAGGAAGAAGTTTAAGAGTTATCAATTTATAAAAAAAAAGAGAGGGAGGGAAGGGTGGAAAAGTTATTTGAGTGGCACGTCAAAGAGTGTGGGAGAGGGAGAATTTGATGAGATTGCTTTGAAAAAAAAAATGCAAAGGAAAAAAAACTTCAAAGTGTGGTCAAGTCACACGGTAGTACTTTCCCCCACTTTTTTCTCTTCTCCGTCTCTCTCTCTCTCTGACTCTCTCTGACTCTCCCTTTCCCTCTCTCTGCCTTGTCTGCGGGCATAACAAATTACCATGGCATGTTTCCTCAACAAGAAAGAACAATAAAAAAAGTTTTCTTTTTTTATACCCTTTTATTCCAAAGTTAAAGGCACTATTACCAAATCCTTTCAGGTGGCTTCGCCCCCACGATCAGAGAATACTAACGATGTCCTCCGTTGGATCCTTGACTATATAAGAAAGTGACAGTAGGTCAGAAATTTCTTGGTGTCTCCTCCAAAAAAAATCCCCTGAGGAGAAAGGGAGAAGTTACTTATTTTGTTTCATCAATTTGGGGGGGGGATTTTATTCTTCTGTATCAATTTTTTTGGAGTCAAGACGGAAATGTGTTGAAAGTAGTTAGAAAGCGCTTGGAAATGCTTGGGAAAAAATGAATGGGTTAAAAGAAATTAAACTTCCCAAAGTTTTTGGAGTCAGTTTCTATATTTTTTTTAAATTGCTTTCTCCCTCATTTTCCCTGCCCTCTCTCACTCTACCGTGCTCAAAGGTATAGTCAGAAGTAATTAATTTGCACGAACTTGGGAACACCCATCTCTTTCTGCTTTTCAAAAAATTCCCAACTATAAAAGTAGTTGGACGCAATGGAAAGAAGAAGGAAAAAAACTTTTTTCCTGGGCATTGTACAAAGGAGAGGAAGAGGAGGAAAAAAAGGACAAGAACAGGATGGTACTTCTTCCCATCACGATAGTCTTTGTGGAGAGAAAGAGGACGAAGAGGAGAAATTCCCTCCTCGTAATGAAGGCACGAGCAAACATACAAAGTCGAAGGGGAGAAAGGAATGAAATGGTCTCTTTTTGTGATTTCCATTTCCCCCTTTAGATCCACATGTGCCAGTTGGGGGAGGGAAAAAGGGAAAAAAATATTCTTTTTCCTCTGCTCCGTAAGTTCAAAAAGTGTCGTCAACCCACAAACAAGATAGTAGTGGAAGAAGAAGGACTTTATGCCCTCAAAAGCTAGTTACATCCCACAAGCGCCGTCTCCTTGATCTCATCCTCGACTTTTTCTCTCTTCTTTTTTTAAGCTTAATTTTCCTATTATTACCTCATCATTATTGGCGAATGGAGAAATCGGTCCTCCTTCACACACATATACACACATCCCTTCACCATGAGACCGCTCCAAGGTCGGGGGAAATTTCAATTGGAATTCTTACTTTCTTCCTTCTTTTCACTTCTCCGCTCTTTCCTTTGATGCTTTCATTCCTCTTTTTGCTCTTGCACCTCCATTGACTTTCGGTTGATGTCAAGCTTTCTCCCCTTAAACTTTCTCTTCAATTCTTCTTCCCTTTTAGGTGTATCCTTCCCTTTCCTCTAGTTTTGTCGCCCCCATTTTTATCTTATCTCTTTGTCCCTTTCCTTGACTGTTGTCATTCCGCTTCCTGTCCTTCTGTCCTCAAAATTTTAGTAGTAAGGGAGGGAAGTGGAAAGTTAGAAGTCATGTTTATGTAAATGATTTCCCCCCAAAGAATTTCTCAGACTCTTCTGACCAACCTTGACGTCTCTGTTGCTTCTTCTCTCTCCCTCTCTCTCCCCGTCTCTCTCTGTCTCTCTCTTTCTCTCTCTCTCTTGCAATCAGTGTTCCCCTTCGACTCTCTCTTTTGCCCATTAAAGAGATATGGCCTCTCGGCAATTCACAAAAGACCCTGGGATTATGCGGAGATGATTGTCTTCCTGATTTCATTTCAAGTCATGGATGTTTTTAGCCTCATTGCTTCCAATGATTTTCTCTTTCTCTCTCTCACTCTTGGTCTCTCTTTCTCTTTGGAGAAAACCTCTACTTCACTGTTGCTAACGTGGAAAGATTCATCCGTCTCTCTCTCTCTGCTGACTCTTGCTCTCTCATTCTGCTTTCCCCATCTCTGTCTCTCTTATCTTCCCCATGAATACGGTGCGTACTTACCGCTGACTTAGATTTGACTCCAGGAAACACGTAAATACGGCGGGAGTGCACAAATGGAAGAAGTGGAGTATGATCTGTCTGATGTTGCCAGAGGGAAAGGAAGAGCAAGTCGCCGGTTGACGTGATAGACATAACAGACATGACGCTCTAATTTCTAGATAAATCTGCCACAAGGAGATGATTGATGATTGAGGTTTTTGACCACTTTCACCATACCTTTTCTCTATCTCCCTCACTTTCCGCTCTGTTCAGCTAAAGTCCTTTTTTTTGGGGGGGTTCCACGGTGATTCCTTTCTACCTTCCTTCTTGGGCCATTTACCCCGGTCACGGGATTTCTATCCTAATATCCTGGAAATTTGTACTGCATCGTCGTCCCTCAACTGAAGGCACACATGCATGTTTAAGCAAGACATGGAAAGTCAGTTTCTTTTTCAATTTCCATAGATTGCTCTTCAGGTTCTTTTTTTTTGGGGGGGGAGAGGAGAGGGCGGGGAGTTTTTGGGACGAAAATTGCTTCCGTCTTCAGTTCCATCAGCTTGACTCTCATACGAACAAGTAGCATTACAATCCCATCAATTACGTTTACGAGGAGGAAATTGAAAGGAGGACGTTAAGTGGATTGAATTTTGAGTCTCCCTAATTGAATATGTATAGACATAGACAGAGATGGGGAGGAAGGAAGAGGAAAAACTTCTTTTGCTGTATCATGGAAAATGTCAATGATTGTTTTAGAATCCTCGTTATCCGTTCCTTCCTCACGAAATACATTTGACCCAACATTGAAGCTGGAGCCAAGGGGGTAACTCACGGTCCTTTCAGACCCCGCACCGCACCGTTAACAGACAAAAAAACACAACACATTTTTTACGGGTATTTCACCGTCACGTAGATACTAATATCATTACCCACAAAGTGAATTTCCTCCCACAAAACAAACATTTCTTTGAGAAATGTTTGTGAACATGTGAAGCATCAAGTGATTTGCATGAGGAATATCCTTATGCACATATTTAAGGACACCTCCATGTAACATGTAATGCGATGGGAGTGCCCTCCAGGCACATGCATGGCTAATTTACCTCCCACCGACCACATCTCCTCTCCCCCTTCATCTCCCTATGACAAATGAAAGCTTCTCTCCAGGGACGGCCAGGGAAGTAAATAAATGGAGACAGCAAAAAAACAAATGTTGGAAGAAAGGAAGCGTTCGGAAGCATGAGGAGGAAGAGCAGGAACAAAAAGCATTGGAAGAGTTGTAGTGAAAATCAAATAATTTCCGAAGAGAGAAAAAAAAGAAAGGAATGTATAGCCCCCAAAAAAATGTGGCTAGCGTGAGGGAAATGGAATTTGGAGGAGAGTGAAAGAGAATAAGTGCAGGAAATGGGAAAGAAAAGGAGGAAGAAGGGAAAGAAAGAGTTTTTTTAGGGGAAAGCTGGCCGCAAGTGCGAAAAGAAACACGGAGGGAGTAAAAAGTTCACACACAAAAGAAGGTGGTTTGGATCTCCTGTACTGAATTAAGGACCAGGACGGTCTTTCCCTCTTTTTCCCTCTTTCACCCCTTCCTCTGTAACTAGTAGTTAGCCACAAAGCTGTGAATTACATGAAAGAAACCGCACACGTACGTCTTGGATGGCTAAGGTCGAATGGGAGGAGAGAGGGAAAAAAATGGTTTGAAGGAAAGAAGGGAGGAAATGCGGAAGAGAGGCCGAGAGAGACTTTTGCTACTGATAGGTCTCATTCCATGGGAATTGCCAAGTACAGATAAGAATTGTACTACCATAAATACACGTTCCTAAGACGCGTGAGGTATTAATGTGCTATATGTACCCAAAAAACGTGCATACTCCCTCGTATTCTTTGCCATCCTAACCCATCAGAGATTTTTTCCCTCCTTCCCCCCCCCCCAACT
>JAQGBT010003898.1:0-18123 GCA_034698585.1 Disparrhopalites patrizii | reverse complement strand
GGGAGAGAGAGAGAGAGAGAGAGAGAGCGGGAAACATCGACGAAAGGTAAAGTGGGAGATACAAAGACACCAACAAATAGGTAGAAAGAAATTAGAGGAGAGAGAAAGATTGAACAAATACACTTGTACACAATGGTATACAAATGGATACTGGCAATCATTGAGTGGTGCTGGAAATCAAAGTCATAATCATTCTCACGTTTTCCCAAGGATTAATAATAATCGCGTTTCTCCTATCCCCTACGCATACTACAGAATACATAACCAGCAGTGTATTAGAAAACTCCATGGAGTGCAAGTACCATGAAGTGGAGAGTTGGTAATAGTCGACAGAGTTGATGAAGAGAGAGAGAGAGAGAGAGTGAGTCGTGTGTGGTGGTTCTCCTACACTCATAATAACAAGATTATAAAAATGAATCTCCCGGTCAAACAGCCTCATATTCTGTAGTATGTCCTATATGGATAGATACATGTATGTACGAGCTACTACTAACAATGCCACTTCCACCATTCACCCTGACTGGTCCTGGCTGTAAGTAGGAACAGTGGGAAAGCAACAAGTTCTGCATTGGCAGTGCCAGGAACAGAGAGAGCGGAGAGAGAGACAGATCGAGAGAGAGAGAGGGAGAGAAAGAAAAAGAGACTTTGGAAGGAACAAGGGAAATTGGTAGGAAAGGAAGGCCGTAGTATTAAGCATTGGTAGTCCCATCCTATAGTTCTCAGTTGAGAGCGGGGAGCAACAAAATTAGCTGGACTTGTTTGGTTGAACAAAATCAGGCAATTTGTAAACGGTAATCAATTTAAGAAGGATTCTGCACTGCTGTCGGCAAACATGAAAAACATCCCGTATTTACCCCTTTCTTCACAGTCACTCGCTCCCTTGCGTGCCTCTTCTGTCCGCATGTGTGCATATGAGTCATTCCGACCGGATCGGATGTGTGCTGGGGAAAGTGGGATTTACGAACACCATTACACCCCTCATCCAATCACAAAGAGACAAATCAGCTGCGATAGAAGAAAAAGGGGAAAAAATCCACGAAGAGCATTCCAATGTCCCCTTGAACTTTTCTAAACTAAATAAAAAAATCATCTTTTCAAAAGCATCTAAAATGTATTCCCAGGTTTTTATTGCTAAAAAAGCATGGATTATCACAATTTCTGGGGACACAATGACATGGCACGTTAATTTACCATGATCGGGTGACTGGTTGTTGGGCACACGCCGAATATCACCGAATTTCTGGGGGAGAGGGAAGCCGTGAAGGAAAGCAAGAGGTTTGAATGTGGGAAGTAGTATTGGATTAGTTTTGTGCAGTATTCGTTTAGTAAAGCACAGAGAGAGACAGAGAGAGAGAGAGTAAAAGGGAGGTGAAGAGTGTTAATGGAGGAGTGAGAAGAGATTTAAAGAGTTGTTTTTTTCCTTCAAACTCAGTGTATATTGTGAGTACAGAAACAAGTCTTTTGTATACTTCACGTTGTCTGACGAATAAATACGACTATCTCCATGTGGACAGTCATGTTGCTTCTGTATTTACATAAAGGACTATGATTGTCCCGTAATAGTAGGAGCACACGTAGTCATGGGAGATGGAAGGGGAAGCGGTGATGGGAGGAATGGTGGAAGTATCAGGAGCAAAGAGAGCAGTTTCTAGGGCACAACACAAGTCAATTGGAGCTGAGGAAGCGATGTGGTATGCGTCCTTGCAAAAAATAAATAGTCTTTGTACAAATTGCGTCTATTTCATCCATGTGTCTTACACCTTTACCTTCCGCTCTCTCTCTTCCTTTGATTTGTTTTCTCTCTCTCTCTCTCTCTCTGTCGTACTCTGTTTTTCGACCATATCTCTCACTCTCCCTCTCGTGATCTCTTTTCTTTCCTCTCGTTCCCTTTCCCGCATGTGCTCACTCTTCATTTCTCTTTCTCTCCCCATTTTTGCACAAGTGCTCTCTCTCCAATTTTCATTTGCTCTTTTGTGCTTTCTTTTCAATTATCTTTCTCTCCAATTTCTCGCTTGTGTTCTCTCTTCAATGCTGTTAATCTCTTGTGCTTTCTTTTCAATACTCTTTCTGTCTTGTGCTCTCTTTTCAATTATCTTTCTTTCCAAATTTCTCGCTTGTAATCTCTCTTCAATGCTGTTTATCTCTTGTGCTCTCTTTTCAATACTCTTTCTGTCTAAATTTCTCTCTTATGCTCTCTTTTCAATTATCTTTCTCTCTAAATTTCTCTCTTGTGCTCTCTTTTCAATTATCTTTCTCTCGTGCTCTCTTTTCAATTATCTTTCTCTCGTGCTCTCTCTCTTCAATTTTTATTCTCTCTTGCTTTCTCTCTTGTGCTCTCTCTTCAATTTTATTCTCTCTCACTTTCTCTCTGGTGCTCTCTCTTCAATTTGTATTCTGTTTTACTTTCTCTCTTGTGCTCTCTCTTCAATTTTTATTCTCTCTCACTTTCTCTCTTGCGCTCTCTCTCTTCGACTTTTATTCTCTCTTGCGCTCTCTCTCTTCGATTTTTATTCTCTCTTGTGCTCTCTCTGTTCTATTTTTATTCTCTCTCACGTTCTCTCTTGCGCTCTCTCTCTCTTCGATTTTTATTCTCTCTTGTGCTCTCTGTCTGTGTGAAAAGTTAGGTAAAAGAGGGAAGAGAATTCCATGAGCCCTTTGAATGTCCTTTCCCGTGAGGGGAAAGGGGGGATAAGATTTAGCTAGTCGCTCTGTTGTACCAGTCTTTCTCCCCTCCCACTGCCTGCATCTGCATAGGAGAGAGAGGGAAGTTGAAGGGAAGGTGAAGTGGATGGGAGAGGATCAAAAGGAAGGGAGATGAAGAGGAAAAGATGAAGAGGAAAATGAAGATTAAGGAGAGAAGATGACTCAGTTGTAGGGAGTTGTTGCATTTTCATTAGTTGTAGTAGATGCGGTGTACAAGTGAAGGTTGTAATCGTAGTCGTAGCGTAGGATTATAGCTTTCTAGTGGATGGTAGTACTTGCTATAGTAGTGGCCTTCAATGTAGTGGGATAAGGAGTGTCGTTGTGGAGGTTGGTAGTAGTCATAGTAGCTGGTGATAGTACGCGTACTTGCATCTTTATTAGTTCCTCCAGAAGCCAGAGGGAAAAAGGGGGGGTTAGTAGGGAAAGATCCAGATTTAATGCTTCGTTGCGGCTGCATACATGTATACAAATACAGAATATTTCTCTCTCTCTCTCTTTCTCTCGTTCACATAGTTGTTGAAAAGGCTGTGAGCAAATACACAAGAGTACGAGTACATTATACTTATACGTATTTTGTGCACGTGGAGAAAAAAGTCCGTGAGACATCAAAAGACTGGCTTTTGCAGGGGTTCAAAACGGTTTCAAATTGTCTCTCACTCTCTTTGAGTCACGTTCCATAGAACTCGTCCTTACTTTCTCTCCCTGACTTTCTCTGAGACTTTCCCGTATAGGATTTTCTTGTTTTCTTCTCTTCTTTTGGTATTTACGATCAGTCTGCGTATATTTATCTCCTTTACTTTCTCCCCTTTATGTTTGTTTTTCCATGCTATCTTTTTATTTCTAAGGTTTTCTTTTTCATGATTTCGTTATCTAATTTTTGTTTACTTCACTCTTATTTTTCATGATTTTTCTGTCTTATTTTTCATGATTTTTCTGTCTTATTTTTTATGATTTTTCTCTCTTATTTTTTATGATTTTTCTCTCTTATTATTGATGATTTTTCTCTCTTATTTTTGATGATTTTTCTCTCTTATTTTTGATGATTTTTCTCTCTTATTTTTGATGATTTTTCTCTTATTTTTGATTTCTCTCTTATATTTCTTGATGTTTCTCTCTTATTTTCTTTGATTTCTCTCTTATATTTGTTGATGTTTCTCTTATTTTTCTTGATGTTTCTCTCTCCTTAATTTTTCTTGACCTATCTAATTTGCTATATTTCCTTCTGACTTTTCTTGACTTTTCTCTCAGTTTTTATATTTCCAGTTGTCTTCGTGCATATTTTTCTCTCAGTGTAGTTTTCTCTATCATTTTTCTTGATTTATCTCTCTCGTTTTATATTTCTCAGTTTTTTTTATTTCTCTCAGTGTTTATTTCTTCTCTGATTTTTCGTTGTTGGCATCTGTCATTATGTTTTCTTTCGATCACTCTTTTGATGTCTCTCATATTTAAATACTCAATTGGTTTCCTTCTTGATTTTTCTCCCCATTTCTCTCTTGAGTTTCCTCTCGCATTTTCTCTTGATTCCTCTCCGAGTCCTTATTGCGCCTCATGCATTCACTCCGTTTTTCTGCTGTTTAGCTTCTTTGTCAAACCTTGTCTATCTCTCCTTCTTTCGTTCTTTTTAATCGCTTTTCCCGCCCTTTTCTACTTTTACAAGTTTCCCCCATTCGATTTGGTGGTTCTGGCTTTCTCCTTACTTCACAGCTTTGAGTCGAACTCTACTCCTTTCCATCTCCGTCCCTTACTTTATGCATCTCCTCTGCTTAGCTTCTTTCTTCCTTCCGCTTGTCATTGGTGATTTCTAAAAAATGCATTAAGCTGTAGAAAGTGGAATTACCTATGAGCGAAATCAAAAAACTCATTTGCATCCCTGGATTTTCCCATTTTCCTCGGCGTGATTATCATCATCACAATCCTCGTCCTCAACAGCATCCACCCATCCTCTCTCTCTCTCACTCCAACTCTTTTGTACCACTCTTGAAGCACTTTGGTTGTGTCAGCGTCACCGAATTTCCCTCAAACATTTGTGAGACTTTCACTGTTGTTACCAAAAGAGGAGCCAAGACATACATATGGGCGTGAATACAAGTGGTGGTGGTAGAGAATTGGATTTCCCCCCTTGACTTTGGCCAAGAATGAATAAGTTCAAGGAAATGAAATGAAGGAAATTCCTCCGGTACTTACACAAAGGAAACTCTCCTTTGATCTGCGAGAGGAAGAAAAAAGTGTTACGAGGAAAAACCAAGAAAAAAATGCATGGAGGCATATGCTATTTTCATTATTACCATAGCGATACAGTACAAAGTGGCATAAAAGTCGAGAATTACAATATGGGAGAATTCACCCATTTAATATTTCCTCCTCCTCCTCAATGCCTAAGATGGGTCAGTGTGTAGATGGAGGAAAACATGGGAAGAAGCATTTATTTACATATAAATGATTGTAGGAAAGCAGTACTTGAAAGAAAGGGACAAAAGAAGCTTTTTTTCTGTTTTGGTGTTCACTCTGACATATTGAAAGTAATTGATTTCCTCAAAAAAAAAATTATTTTCTCCTTCAAGTGTTACGTGTGTGCTCTTGAATAAAAGTATAATTTGATTCACTCTCCGTCCTTCTCTGCCTCTTCTGAGTCACACTCACTTTTATTTTATATCTCTATACTTTCAGATGAAAAAAAAGTTACAAAAGACTCGTTATTTGCTCTGGATTTCCCGCCTTCTTCCACTTTTTCTTCCTTTTCCTCTCCTCCTCTCCGTCTTCTTCTTCTGCCCCAAGAGAGATCACTTGAGAATTTGTGTGTGGCATTTTCGAGGATGAGACAAAAGGGAAGAGACATGAGGGGAGGATAAAGGGGAAGGCGAGGATTTTTTGGCATTACTACTGCTCCTACTACTACTACTACTGGTGTCTTTAATGTGCTCTTTGTTATGGCATAACACACCAAAGTGAATGGATTTTTGCTCTATTTTTTTTATATTGCAAGAGGAAATTGGGACATTCCATTATTGCTCCATTTTTTCTGAAATACTTCTTATAACTTGGGAAGAGGATATGAAATGGCAAAAAAAAAGCTGAAGGGAAAATGTCGCCAGATCAAGAATAAGGATGGCGAGAGTGCAGAGAAATAAGATAGGAGATTAGGGATACTACTACTGCAGTGGGGATGGAACAAAGCTTCAGCACGCTAAGGATCAAACCAAGTCAGGGATAAGAGAAATGGCGGCAAAAATACCCAAAAAGCAGCAAGCGAGACTATTGACAAGGGAGAGACAAAAAGGCTAAGCTCAGTAGTCAAAATGAAAATATGAAAGAGAAAATAAAAGGAGAGCACATGGCACAGAAAGAGACATTATATGGAAAGTACATAAAGGGAACCAAAGATACAGAGAAAATAAGAAAGTAGAGAGAGTGAAAAAAGAATGCAGAGAAATATAACAAAGCGAAAATCAAGAAAGCAGAAAACATAAAGTAAAGAGAAATAATAAAGAGGAATTAAAGAAACATAGTAAATAGAATGTAAAGGAAAATAATAAAGAGGAATGAAAGAGAATTTAAAAGACAAAGTAAAGAGAAAGTAAAGGGAAATCAAAAGGCAAAATGAAGACAAAAAATAAAGAGAACTTAAAGAGACATCGTAAAGAGAAGTCAAAAAGGAAAAATACAGAGAAACAATAATGAGAAAATAGGGACAAAAAATAGAGAGAAGGAAGAGAGAAAAACAAAAAGACATTTGAGAGCAAAGATAAATAGAAAGTACAACAAAACAAGAGAGAGAAAAGAAAATCGAGATGAGACAGAGAAAATAGAGAGAAAGCAAAGAGAAAAGGAAATCCAAATGGGACAGAGAAAATAGAGAGAAAGCACAGAGAAAAGAAAATCGAAATAGGACAGAGAAAACAGAGAGAAAGCAAAGAGAAAATAATCAGCGAGCAGAAGTTAAAAAAAGAGAGAAATCAAATAAAGAGAAAGTGGAGAAAGTTCACATATAAAAGTATAACGTAAAAAAAAATAACAAAGAGAGTAAAATTAGCCGGAAATTTGTAAGACCAAAAATACAAAGAAAACAGAATGAAAAGGGGAAATATAAAAGGAGGAAAAAACTATGTAAGGGGAAAGTTTAGAAAAAAAGAGAAAGTAAAAAAAAAAAGAAAATTAAAAAATGATAAAAAATTTAAAAGGAGAAACCAGACAAAATGAAAAGTGAAGAGAGGTTAATACTTGATCTTAGAGAGAAGTGATATTAGAGAGGATTGAACACATGCAGAGAAAAGATAAAATGAAAGGAAGGGACAAAGCCAGAAAAAAGTGAAAGCATGGAGAACTGAAAAACTAGGATGGCAAAGCCTTCTGCTGAAAGGGTACACGTATGATGGCAGAATGAAAAGTGGAATAAATGTAGGTAGGACAAATAGTTGTTGAACAATGTCATGGAAAGGTACTCGAATCGCTTTATATTAGTAGGAGGACGCTGAAGGAGCTGGAGAAAGTCAGGTATCGTATTACTTTTCCAGCCATGTTCTCCCTTTCCTTCCAAAATGCTGGAGGCAATATCATACATCCTTGTTTCTGCATGGTTTTTGACGAGCTTAGAGAAGAGACTATGTGCGAAAGTAATGAAAAAGTCAGTTACTTAATGCTATAGGAATGAAAATGATGAGAACAAATTTTTTCGAGTACTCTCCTCCAAGCCTTTATTACTCCTTCTCCTCTTTCTCATATGGATGTACACGGGCATAAATATAACCGACGTTATGCAAGCACACACTATACCGGAGGGGCTGGAAGTGTCCTCTCGGGAACTTCACTCTGACTTTTACGACACTACTTTATTTCCTCCTAATAATAAATATTTTAAGTATTCATTTTCTTCTCGGTCATTCCATGCCTTTTATTATTATTGTTTTCTCCAGCAATTCAATCCTTTTTTTTGTTTGGTCCAATTCCTTTCCATTTGTTTTTTTCTAACTAAATTCCCACTTTTAATATCCGTTTTTCCCTTTTCATAGGTCAAACCCATTTTACATGATTTCTTGCCTTTTCCAGAAAATAATGACCTTTTTTTTATTCCAGTTGCAAGCCAGTTAGTTTCACCAACAAATGAGCATTGTTTTCGAATTTCGTTCAAAAACGTGAGAAATATAAACTCTGCTCAATTACCAGCGCATTTTCGAATTAAAATTTTTGAATTTCTCCGTTCATTTTTAAATGACATTTTTAAGCGATTCCCGATTTTGCCGATTTTATTTTTTCAAATTGGATTCCGTACAATTACCAGCGCATTTTAAAATTAAATTTTGTGAAATTCTCGGTTCATTTTCCAATGCAATATTTTTGCCCGATTCTTCATTTGGCCGCTTGTATTTTTTAAAATTTAATTTTGAAAAATTCAGGGTGCATTTTTAAATAAAATTATGTCAAATTCTGGATGAATTTGCGAATTTAATTTTCCAAAATTCTAGATGCATTTGCAAATAAAATCCTACCAAATTTGAGTTACATTTGTAAACGAAATTTTGCCAAAGTCTAGACGAATTTGTGAATTTAATTTTAATTTTAGATGCATTTGCAAATAAAATACTGCCAAATTTTAGTTGCATTTGTAAATGAAATTTTGCCAAATTCTAGATGCATTTGCAAATGTAATTGTGCAAAAACTAGATGCATTTCTAGATGAAATTTTGCAAAATTCTAGATGCATTAGTAAATTAAATTTTGCCAAATTCTAGATGCATTTGCAAATGTAATTGTGCAAAAACTAGATGCATTTCTAGATGAAATTTTGCTAAATTCTGGATGCATTTACAAATGAAATTTTGCTAAATTCTGGATGCATTTACAAATGAAATTTTTGCGAAATGACGAATGCATTTGCAAATTATATGTGTCACAATCCCTTCCATTTATTATTGCACAAATTTAAATACCATTGAGTTGATCCAAGAGCTTGGGAAAAGTCAAGAGGAAATTTTGTGTGGGTTTGTGAAGGGTAGAAAAAAAAGGATTATGACTGTAACCTCATGCTTCATTGTAAGGAGAAGGGAGGAGGTCACGGGGTGGGGATGTGAAGGGGAAGTCCGTGGGAAATATGTCACCGCGACAGGAATTAAGCGTCCTGGAGGAGCCGTGTGAGAAGAAAAGTGATGGCAGAGAAGAAATAGTAGACTGGGAGGGAGGACATATTGCACCACACTTTTAGTCAACTCCCCGAGACATGTGTGTGCACATTCCATTGTCTCAGACACCAACTGAGGGGGAAAGGGAGACAGAAAGAGATAGAGTGGGGGAGCCAAGAGGGGAGAATTCCATGTGTGTACTTACTTTTACTTAACACTTTTCATCACTTTCCCTTGTCACTTGGAGCTGTCAATGAAAAACAGTGGTTCTTGTCCCAACCCATTTTTTTACCCTTTCCATTTTTTACTTTCCCCCTTATATCTCTTCTTTTCTCCTCACTTTCCCTCTCTCATACGTTTTACCTTCTGACTCTTATTTCTCTATTTGCTTTTCCCATTTCCCTGTTCTTCTTTCTCTTTCTTTTGTTATTTCCATCTTGCCTCCTTTTCCCTTGTCCCTCTTTTCAATCTCTCTTTTACCAATCTTTCACTCACCCACCCCAGATTTCTTTCCATTATCAGCCTTTCTCTCTTCTCGTCCTTACTTTCTATTGGTTTCTCTCTTATGTTACTTTCTCCCCTCTCTTGACGTGCTTACTTTCTCTTCTCTTTCATTTAAGCTTTCTCTTCTAGTATTCTGACTTCTCCCACTCTTGCTATTTCTCCCTTTTTTATTTTATTCTCCCCCTTTCTCTTCTCTCATTCTTCTTTTCTCCTGCTTTTTTATGCCTTTCGCCCTTGATTTTTCCTTTATTCCTCTCTTGTTTTCTTTTTTAGTTGTCTATTGCTTTCTCTCACTTTATCTCTTACTTCCTATTCTATTTCTTTCTTGTTGTCTTTTTTATTTGTTTATTGTTGTCTCTTCCTATCTTGCTTTCTCTATCCTTGTATTTTCATTTCTTTATTGCTTTCTCATCTCTTTTGATTTTTCTGTTCTTTTCATTCCTTTCTCTTCTCTCTTGATTTTCCTTTTCTTTCTCTCTTGATTTTCCTGTTCTTTTCATTTCTTTCTTCCTTTCTCTTCTCTCTTGATTTTCCTTTTCTTTCTCTCTTGCTTCTGTTTTGTTTTTCCTTTTCTTTCTCTCTTGCTTCTCTCTTGATTTTCCTTTTCTTTCTCTCTGGCTGTCGGGTTTGCTTCTCCCTTTCTTTTTTATCTTTTCGGCTGTCTCTTGCTTTCTATTTTTTCTCTCTTTTTTCGTTACGGGCCTTTCTCTCTGGCTTCCTCTGTTGTTTGTCTCTTGCTGTCTCGTATGTTTCAATTTTGTTTTCTGTTCTCTCTTGCATTTGTATTTCTCCCTAGCCTTTTCTTCTTTTCTTGATTTCTTCCCATTTTGTCATTTTCTCCCTTGTCATCTCTTCTATTTTCCTCCTGAATTCTCTGCCTTTTATCTCATGATTTCTCTCACATTTTTCTGTCTTGAAACTGATTTCTTCTGTTCTCATGTTTTCGTTAATTACATTTTAAAGTTTTCTCCTGAAACATATTCTTTCAGCTATACTTAGCTCTTACTGTCCCTTGCTTTCACTCTTCGTCTGGCTCTTGAACCGCTCTCGCTCTTTTAATTTCTCTGTATCTAATTCTCCTTAAACTATTCTCCACTCCTTGATTTCCACGTCCATCTTTTCCTGTACAGCAAGCTTGACTCTCTGGGTCTGTCTCTCTTCATTTTGGATCTTCTTCTCCGTATCCGTATAAAAGTGTCTTTTACCTTCCGTTCCCCAAAAGACACTATGTACACATTCCTGTGACTATACATTCAGAAAATGCGTGACAAGCCGGAAGTGAAACATGTCTTTTGGCTCCAGTAGACCACGACCCTCCTTGAAGAACATGGAATCTCTCTATACACATCATTACACATTGGGATTGTGTAGGTTACACAAAAAAAATAGCCACCAAGTGCGGATTTTTTTTTCCTCTGAGCTAAACATATTGTAAAGGAGGCCATCCATGTATAAGGTGTATGTGTACAAGGATTTTTTTTTGTACACACACAAGATGTACCTTCCGCTGATCTGTGTTCGCCAGTCTTTTCTTCTTTTTTGTGCGTCGTTCATGTGAAACCCCATGAGGGTGCTTGTGGGAGGATCAGTCCAGGTGGAGCCGTTTATGTATGTAGCCTGAGAAAGGGTTGACTTCCATCAAATGGATGTGAGAGGGAGAGAGAGAGAGGAAATGACTGTAACAATGTGTCTTTCACAAAATATTTGTACACATGCGGGCAATGTGAAACGGGATTTTTTACAGGGGAATATACTACTAGAGCCTTTGAAGGAAGTAAACAACCCATTTTCAACTGGGTCTGTCTGTCGGGGGAGGAAGGGGCATTGGCGCTGGAGGGTGACGGCGTCGGTGAAGGGAGAAAGCCACATCACATGACTTGACATACATACATAGTCAAAAGTTGCCAAACGCTATGGAGGGAAGTGAACGGGAGAGAGTGATCAAATGGGACGAAAAACCACATTTGTCAAAAGATGTCAACCAATACTAGTACTACGGGATAGTACAAGGAACACGGGGAAAGGCTGAGGGGAGAATGTACGTGCAAACACACGTTATTAAAAGGCCTAACCCCAGAAGTTACAATGAGAAGTCGTGGGAGAGCCGGGGAAAAGAAAGCCCGGGAGAGAGGAAGATGCCGAAATCAGAATATAAAATCAACAACGTTGATCAAAGGGGAAAGAAAAAATCAAGATGCAAACAAGGAGCAATAGAGAAAAAGGAATTCTCAACTATCATCAGTACAACAAGGAGGATGACAGGGAGAATTCTGGATGGTTATTTACAAGATATAATATGGAGACTCCAACTCCAGGGATAATCTATTCTATGCATGCGAAACTCCATTCTAATCCATTGAACTGAGATGAATATCTAGAAATTCTTTTTCTAAGGGAGCAAGTGGAGGAGACAGTCTGAAAGATGATGAAGGAGAAAGTTATCGCATGAGCGAGGAGACGGAGAAATCTAGAGAAATACGAGTAAATCACAGAAAAATAGGCAAATCTGGAGTAAACTAGAAAAATCTATGGATAGGAAAAAAATCCAGAGATAATTGGAGAAATCTAGAGAAAAACAGAAAAGAAAAGAGAAAATAAAGAATATGAAAGGAGAAATTCAGAGAAAAGGAGAGATAAAATAAAGAATATAAAAGGAGAAATTCAGAGAAAAGGAGATAAAATAAAGAATATAAAAGGAGAAATTCAGAGAAAAGGAAAGAGAAAATAAAGAATATAAAAGGAGAAATTCAGAGAAAAGGAAAGAGAAAATAAAGAATATAAAAGGAGAAATCCAGAGAAAGACTGCAAAAATCCAAAAGATTGAAAAACAGGCGAAAGGTTGAAAAACTCAAAGAAAGGTTGCAAAAAAATCCAGAGAAAGGCTGAAAAAATCCAGAGAAAGGCTAAAAAATCCAAAGAAAAGATACGAAATATGGAAAGGAATAAAAATTGGAAAAAAGAGAAAGATGGAGAAAATTAAAATGCAAAAGATGAGAATCGATTCAAAAAATGATGTGTAGATTCAAAATAAAATGATATTTACACTTGTTGGCTATTTTATCATGACCAGGGAAAAAATTCATTTAATAACAACTCCATTGTGCGTTTCTCCTTCCAGGCATGACACACTAACATGTCTCTATATACATATGTATTTCGACTGGAATTATCTCTATGCGCTTATATGCAAGAATATTTGGAAGTACTATTCCCATTCCTCCGTGTATAAAAATAAGAAAAAGTGAAGTGAGTTTGTTAAGTGACTCATGAAAAAACATGGGGAGATGGGAAAACAAAAATAAGAATAGATCCCCGTTTCAGCTGTCAATACGTACTTCTTTCCCGTGGCAGCCCCACACCAGAGCATTAGACGCTGCACCTACGGCCTTACCATTTCACACTACTACAATTCCCATTGAGACATATAAAAATATAAATTTGCTCGAATTTAATATTTTCTTCAAAATTCCAATCTTTTCCCCGTATAGGGGAGAAAAAAGGCGCGTGCAGGGGCTTATTTGTTCCCATTGAAAAGAGATCGTCATCTACTCCCTCACTATCAATTTCCCAGCGTGTCTCGCACTATTCTCAATTCAAAAAAAATAAAATAAAATGTGGTGATATTCACCAACGGCACTTTCACTCGTGAAAAGGAAAGGGTAACAAATTGTTGGAGGGAAATCTGACTAAAATTCTTGTGTCATCATATAGTCACATTGTAATACGTACAATGTGTTCATGTACACTGTATATACATTGTAAAATACATTGTAAAATACATTGTAATGATTCAATGTTCATTTCGTTCATGTACGTACGTAAGTTGGCCGTTATAATGAACAATTAATGAAATGAAAAGCCAAATGGATTTTTCTTGAATAGTTATATAAATATTTTGACTGGATTTTCCCTTACATCCCGTACAAATGAATTGTCCTTTTAAATTCTTTAAAATGATAAAATAAAATAATAATGTTTTCAAATTAAATTTGCACACGTTTTCCTACAATCGTGGTAAAGCCTTAATGAAGGTCAATTGGCGAAAAAGCCTCATTATGTACTTAATGAGGGGGAAATAACCCTTAATTTAATTCCGGTGGCAATAATTTAAAATTCTAGCAGAATCTCACCGAGATTTTTCGGTTAAATCTGCGATAAAATCCCGAGTGAAAAAACATATTTTATTCAATTTGGGTGCAAGGAATTATGATGTTATTTTTTGGACTGCAATCTACACATATGTACATATAATTTTTTCAAAAAAAGAGGAAAGTATTAAAGTTTTTAATTAAATTCTTTGTTGAGGTTGAACTTTTATGTGAAGAATGGAGTGATGTGTAAATGTGAAAGTATGTAAATCGATGCTGCATTTTTTGACTTTTTTATTTGTGTATTTTTGTCCTCTGTCCTCCTCTGACCTTTTGTCCTCTGTGACTTACCTGATTTTATGTATGATTGTTTTTATCTTATTCATATTGTGAATCATGTTTTCATGTATTTTTCTCTGTCTCAATTGTATAACAGGGACAGGAGTTTTTTCTGCATTGGTCTTTTTCATTTTGAAGGTTGTGTGGTCAAGTTGTATTTTAGTGGAAAAAAATAAAGAGGAATTTTTTGGAACATAACACTGAGTTTTCTTCCGTCTCTTATTTCCCCAATTTTGCACTCATCGCATAGTCTGCTTTTCTGTCACTTCAATACATAACATTCTTGCTGGAGACATCCAGTTTTCATCTTAGCTGTTCTTGCATCCATATGTATACGTAACTTATTTAATAGGAGATTCTCACAAAGTTAAAAAGCAACAGCTTTTTGTACAAAAGGAAGCATGCACATAAGTACATACGTATACACATATGCTCACGTGTGTGATGACAAAATAATATGGAAATATTTCCCTTTCCTTCCTCCCTCCTCCACGTCGGCAGAAGAGGGATTTGATCCAAGAAATACACAATGGTATTAAATGGAAATCTAATTTACCGTAAGCATTCAAAAAGTGTACTGGTATACACCAGCCTGCCGTCGTCCTTTCGTTTCGTAGTAAAATGAAGCTGGTGTAACTTGTTGTAAGATGGAATATTGGGGAAAAAACTACACATGGAAGAATATAGAAAAGTAAGGACGCTTGTTGCTTTCAATGTGCTCTCTTTCTCTCTCTCACTCTTTCTCGTCCAACAAATTATATTTTCGATTCCTCCCCTCCAACGACCTCCACGAATTGTAGTCGCTTTTTTTGATGTCTCCCCCACCCCGCCTTTCTCCCCCCACACACACTTTCAAGTTCCTATAGCCATATAAATGCATTCGTATTACCTTTCCATGGTGAAAGCGTTGGGCTGGTTTCTTTCATTTCCTTTTTTTTTTTGCTTTTGTGTACTACTGTACCACGTTTATTATTATTTTTTGTATTTCCGACCCGCCTTTCACTAACATGGTTATTTCCATACAAGATGTAGGCGGTTTTCATGCATAGTAACAAATTGTAGTGTTACAATTGCAGCTTGCATCCCCGTTCCTGGTATTATTGTTGCTTTCACTAGCAGCTACTCAACACTCAACTGCTATATACTTGGACACAAGCACTATTGTTGCAATTTACTTCTATTAAAGCATTTAATTTTGTGTATATGGGTATACTATCTATACGTATACATACACAGGTACATTATCATTTTTATACTCCTTCAAAGTTGGCAATTTACTTCGCTTCTCGTTTTTCTGCCTGTTCCCTCTCTCAGTTTCCTTTTTCTTTCTGTATTATTTTTCCCGGTTTCCTCTCTTTGTCTTCTTGTTTGCTTCATTTTGTTCTGTTTTCCTCTCTCTCTCTGTCTCCATTTTTTACTTCATTTTGCTTTGTTTTCCTCTCTCACTTTCTCTTCTTCTTTCTGTTTCCCGTCTCTCTTTGTCTCCTTCTTCTTTCCGTTTCCTCTCTTTCTCTTTCTTTTGCACCTCCTTTTTATCTTCGTTCCTTTCTCTTTGTTTCCATTTTCTCTTTTTCCTCTTTCTCTATCTTTTTTGTTTCATTTTTCTAACCCTCTCTCCTTGCACACTTTTTACTTCTACTTCTTTCTAGTTTTATCTATTTCTTCTGTTTTCCCCTCCCTCTGTCTATTTGCCTACTATTCCCTGTTTTCTCTCTCTCTCTTTGTCTGTGTCTTTGCCTACTATTCCCTATTTCCTCCCTCTGTCTCTCTTTGCCTACCATTTATCTCTCCCTATTTCTCCTTTTTTCTCTTTATTTTTCCTTATTTCTCCTTTTTTCTCCCTATTTCTCCTTATTTCCCCTTTTTTCTCCCTATTTCTCCTTATTTTTCCTTATTTCTCCCTATTTCTTTTTATTTCTTCTTTTTCGCCTTTGTCTCCTCTTTTTGTTTCCCCCTCTGTCTTTTTTTGCCTCATTTTTCTGTTTTCTTCTCTCTCTTTTATCTGATTTCCCCCCTGGTTTCCTCTTTCTCTCTGCTTCTTTTTGGGTTCCTTTTCCTCTTCATCTGTCTTCATTGTTTTTCACTTTGTGCCTGATTGTGTTTCTGCTTCTCTCTCTCTCTGTATTTCTCTCTCTTTCCCTCCGATTTTGTTTGTCGTTTGTCGGTCTTTAATTGCCTTTAATCGTGTATCACTTTCTCCGATTCTGCCCCCTTGCCATCTTGTTAGCCCCTTCAAGATGTGTAAGTCTGGCGACTAACACATCTTGTTTGCATGACTTGATGGCTGTGGTTGAGTTGCTCTATTATTCCTTCGTTGGGACTGCGGTGTGCTCGACCATGTTTTCTGTTTCTTCTGCCTCGTCCTTCTAGCCTTTCTTGGAGCTTCCCGTGAGCTGCTTGTGTTTTTATTTATATTTTGTATCTATACATCTACCTTGCTTCCCATGTTTCTGTCTCTATGAACCCTTCTTTCGAACGTTGTTCTATGACATTTTGGCTTTCTATAACTTGAAATGTACTCTTCCTTATACCTCGTCTTCCTTTCGTATTGCCCACACTTTGTAAGGGGACTAGTGATAGGCGGTTTTGAATTCCATTCCTGTGCCATATTCCTATTTTATCCTTTTCACATGCAAGTCCCATTCCCTGGGACGGGCCTACATTAGACTGTTGGCTCTTACATAAAAAATGCCCGTAGTTAGACAGCACAAGACATTCAATGAATGAATTCCAGTGTATACCTTTGACCTTTTACTCTAGTATACGTTTGTGTATGCAAAAAAACAAAACAAGAGGAATAAAATCTAAGTATCTAAGTGGGAGTCCGTTGGCAAGGAGGGAAAAGGGTAAAATGATATCTCCAGGGAATTGATCATCAAGATTTATCCCAAAGTAACAAGAACAACGCATTGCCTTTCGTCAGGGATAACTGGCCTTTTTTCTGCATGTGCGTGGTGTGAGTGAGAGCGTGAAAGATCAGGAGGGAGACAGGATGTAAGAAGAATACATTTGCTCGATGGAAGGGAATTGATATCGTTGAAGCTAAATTCCAAATGGATTAATCTTCTTCAATCATTCCCTGAGCGATTGTGTCGGAGTAGGCAAGGAGGGAGTATAAATTATTGAAATTGATTTTGTATTTAATTGTTTCAGTTCTCCCTCTCCCCCTCTCTCTTCCTTTCTCCTCCTGATTCAATGAGACAGAGGAACGTGAGGTAGATGGGCATGCCAGAGAAAGCTTGTCTGTGGGAGAAGGAGGAAGAACGGCTGCGGTAACTCCTCCATGTAATGGCTTCATTAATTAAGTAAAAATTTCACGAAGGTATATCCGCTATACTGTTACTACTTGAAAACGAACAGAGATCGAGATGAGGAAGGTTCATCAAGAAGAAGGAGGAAGAGGAGGAGGAAAGGAAGAAAGGGAATCATTTATGGTTCATGTGATCCTCATGCTGATGATGCTTTTATTCACACGGCGAGAAGTAGCAATTTCTCTCTTCAGATCTAAAATGGAAGAGCACGACAGGAAAGATGAGAGAGCGAAAGAGATAGAGTGAGTGGACGAAAGAACACAAGAGAGAGAAACAGCGAAAGAAAGAGAGAAGAAACATTGAAAGAGTGAGAGAGAGATGAAGCAATGAAAGCAAGAGACAACGAAAGAAAGAAAGAGATATACAGACAGATATACAGAGAAATAAATGCAGAAAAAGAGAGAAAGATGAAGAGAAAGAGATTGGAACAAAGAGAAAGAGAGGCAAAGAGAGAAAGAAAAAAACAACGAGAAAGAGAGGCAAAGAGAGAAAGAAAAAAACAACGAGAAAGAGAGGCAAAGAGAGAAAGAGAAAGAGAGAGAATGAGAAACAGAGAGAAAGAAAAAGACAAAGAGAGAGAAAGAGAAAGAGAGAGAAAGAAAAAGACAAAGAGAGAGAAAGAGAAAGAGAGAGAAAGAAAAAGACAAAGAGAGAAAGAAAAAGAGAGAGAAAGAAAAAGACAAAGAGAGAGAGAAAGAGAAAGAAAGAGAAAGAGAGAGAAAGAAAAAGACAAAGAGAGAGAGAAAGAGAAAGAAAGAGAAAGAGAGAGAAAGAGAAAGACAAAGAGAGAGAAAG
Source organism: Disparrhopalites patrizii (assembly GCA_034698585.1). Taxonomy (NCBI): domain Eukaryota; kingdom Metazoa; phylum Arthropoda; class Collembola; order Symphypleona; family Sminthuridae; genus Disparrhopalites; species Disparrhopalites patrizii. The sequence continues at coordinate 270 of JAQGBT010003898.1, read as the reverse complement.
AGAAAGAGAGAGAAAGAAAAAGACAAAGAGAGAGAAAGAGAAAGAGAGAGAAAGAAAAAGACAAAGAGAGAGAGAGAGAAAGAGAAAGAGAGAGAAAGAAAAAGAGAGAGAAAGAAAAAGACAAAGAGAGAGAGAAAGAAAAAGACAAAGAGAGAGAGAAAGAAAAAGACAAAGAGAGAGAGAACGAGAAAGAGAAAGAAGGAAATAATGAAAATGTAGAAAGAAAAAAAAAGAGCGGGAGAGAAAAAGAGACGAAAGATGTAAATGAGA
>JAQGBT010003897.1:0-18128 GCA_034698585.1 Disparrhopalites patrizii | reverse complement strand
AATCATGGAAGGTCAAACCAGAATAGTCAACACTTCAAAACTCAACGCGCAAATGAAACAACGTTCTAATACGGATCATTTTGGCAAATGCAATCAAGCATAACTTTAAAAACTCAAAGAGAAAGATTACATACCATCTACATTTACCTTCAATTTCAATGTCAAATCTCAACACTTTTCTCCCTCCACAACAACATTAGCCATTAGCCTTGACACTTTTTAGCCAAAGAATTTTCCGCCTTAATAACAAAATCGAGTACGAAAAACGCGATATGTTTTCGGGCGAAAACAGCTGGAAGATCCAAAATAGAACCGGAAACCAGAAAACTGGAGAATGAAGATGGAGAATTGAGAAATTTCGAATTTGTCGAATTTTTGGGTCACAATCGTGGAGTGTATTCGTGTAGAAAATAAACGAACAACAAGCTGCATTGATATGAGAAAAATAAAATTGCGTGGAATTTAAAATTTGCCGCCAAGTTTTCAAGGATGACTCAAAGAAACGTTTTCAAATATTTTTTTTATAGACAAACGAATTTTATGAATTAAGAATAACTGAAAAACATTTGCTTTTATATTATTGTTTTACAATTTAGTTTGTTTTTAAATATACATAATACCTATAATATCATCATGGTTTTTGGTTCATTGTTGGAAGTTTTGAGTATGTAACTGACTGTTTTTTTGTTTGGCATTGAATTGGAAAATTGGAAACATTCATTATTCATTGCATCATACAAAACTCAGAGAATTTTATTTTCGGATAAAATACCTTCCATATAATGAACAATTAGGAAATTTAAAAAAAGACGAATAAAATTAAGTTAATTTTTTTAATTATGGAGTCCACAAACATTCTTCTGTCTTCAAAATCCTCAAAATGCCAAGGAAAATGGGCGTGTGGGTCCAGTTCTCAAATAAAATTTGCCTCGAGCCCTGCCAAATACGAAGCATTCAATCTCCAATTATTATAAATAATGGCAATATTAAAAGTGGTCCTTATAGAATAACAGTCTATAAATAATAAATTTATAGAATGTTGTTGTTATGCAAGTTTTAATGGAACAATCTATCGTATACATATTGGCGGAGATTCTTTCTATTAAAAGAGATTTTGACTTGTATAAGTACGAATCCCTGATTTATTCGCCAAAAATGAATAAATACCTAAATAGTCCTTGTTGTTTGAAATTTTGAAATATAGAAAAGTTAATTTAAGTTTCAAAAACTAAATGATAAACAAAAATGTAAACCTCTTGGAAACATATTGGCCCATGTGGTCCCGAGCCTCACAAATGCACCCTCCATCCTGATAACCCCTCCAATTATCACATCTGCAGGCGTCAAAGCCATCCTTCAACATAATGGATTCGGCCATGTACAAGTAACTCCGAGAATGGCTACAGGATCCTGAAAACGGTAACAAAAACTAATTAAAAAACAAAATTTGTGAAAAATGAAAATACAAATTAAGAAAAAAGAACGTGATTTCGTAAAATAGGCAATTTAGACGCGGCTTTTAGCTTTAGTATACTAATAATTATGTAATTACAAAGAGTTTATTATTCAATTAAAAAATAAAAATAATTACCAAATGTATCGTAACCACATCCAGGTTGCTCTACTGTCCCTCCATTCGGATAGAAATCCACCTGACCCCGCGGGGATTTGAAGGCCAAGCCGCCGTGGAGCATCGTCCCGCCCGCTGTATGGATTACATCCACAAAAGCGGCGTCGGTCGGGTCTTTTTCAAACAAAAAATTTTTAAAGCCACCATTTTATGTACTTCCAATACACCAAAACGTTTTTTCACATCATTAATGTATAGTTTTGTTTGTGGATTTACTACTGAGACTTATTTTTAGTTATTTGTATAAACAATAATATTTTTTAACTAAAATGTGTACAATTGCTCAGTCCACGACGTACCTAATCGCTTCGCATCACTCACATCTGCAAAAAGGGGTAAGGCCGGGTCCAATCCTGGAATAGAAGCGTTTTCTTGTATGACAAAAAATAATTTCCAAGAATCCTAATTCCTATAAATTTTTGATTTTTTTTAGTATAAACTATATAAAAAAAACTATATAAAAAAAAGTATTTACCAGTAATCCTTCCCACACGACCTGCCCCAATTGCCGCTCCCATGAATCCGCCCACATGTGCTCCCAAACTGTGACCTATAGGTCACGTACAAATTCCAAATATGTAGAAATATGTAGGATGTATAATAATAATATAGCGAAGAGTATTGATGTAGGTATATACTCACAATAAAAGCGAGAAAAAATTACTTTGTAGCTTTGTATACAATCAAAACCTGAATTTTAGCTATTTTCGCAATAAAAGTGAATGGACATTTTATCAGTATTTATACCAGTCAAATGTCGTGCATATCATAAATTTATATATTAATTTCATGTCCCTTAATTTTTCTTTAAACTCACCCAAAAAATGAACGTCGTTTAAGTTGGTGTAATTCAAGGATACCAAATACCGGACTAGCCGGGCGGTTTTTTCCCCGACAATCTCTGTGGCCTTCGCCGCCGTGTCGTACCAAGGAGCGGCCGCCAGAGGTCCCCAGTCAATCCCAATTACATTAGAGCGATCGTCGACCGCAAAATAGGCTAATAAAATTAAGTGCATATAAAATAAAGTATACCCATAATTGCCATTTGTGAACTTTCAAATAAAAGATATTATGGATACAGGGTGTCTCCTATGCTAAGTAATACGGAACACCCTGTATCCGCAGTACTAGCATCCCAAATCATAATGTCTATAAGCGAATCCTACAGGCAACCCGGAATTATGGTTATATAGTCTATTGAGAATACCCGGGTAGTGACAGCATACCCGGGTAGTATGATTCAATTTTTCAGAACCGAACTAAGGGACGACCCTTAAAATTTCCATTTAACTCCATGTTAAATCATTTTTTCCGGCGTGACCAAAAATTCCGCGCAGTCAATGCAAATATGCTTCGAATCGGTGCTTCTGGCGGAGGAGGTTCGGGAAAGCACTGATTTTACGCAAATTTAAATTTTTGGTCACTACCCACAACGAAATTGGGAGGGGGCTAAATACTTTGTGTAAGCGCAATTTTGGCTTTTTCGGTTGTCATGGAAACTTGCGCAGATCTTGTACGAGATACTGCAAATTTGTTTCCATGGCATTGTAGCACATTAGTTGCTACATATGTGGAGCATGTAGGGGGGGCTAAATAATTGTTGTTGACACTGTATAGCAAATTTATGTGTACATATAAAAATAAAAACAAACATATATAATTATATGTTAATACAAAACAATGTTCTTTACCATCTCGAAGAACGGGTATGGGCCCAGTGGTGGCGTCACTGGAAAAGCCGTGTGTAATTAAAATTAAAGGTGCTGTCGGATTATAAGTGGAATCCCTGAGAGTGGCGTCCAGCCCAATGAATAGCTCTTGTTTCTCCATCTGAGTGTCTCTGGAGAAAGAAAATGTTCAGGAGATTAAAAATACGATAACCGAAAAAAATCCAACTTTCTCTTTTGTTAGTAACCATTTTGAAATTTTTTGTTTATTTTTTATTTTTGTGCATGTTAAAAAGCTTAATGTGGCTTACTTACTGACTATATAAAAAGAAACGTATTTTCTCCTGTGCCCCTTTCGCATTCGGGTTGGGGCCTCCCTCCAGAAAGGCGGGCACATGAACTTCCTCTCCCACCGGGTACCAAAAAAATCTGAGAGGGCGATTCCCCACCTGACCCACCTTCACAAAAGTCCCATTGGTCTGGAGAGCGACATTGGATTTTAATTTTACTATTTCATTGTCAATGTCTAATTTCTGCGAAAGAGCCACTTGCAAAAAAGGACCGCACGCTACGAGATTGATAAATATGACACCAAAAGCCCGGAACATTTTCCTTTGGGATAGGCACGATCCTTACCACAAGAAGATTTGTAATGAATTCTCAAAAACAACTAATGTTCGTCGGAGAATGGAGCAATTCTCAGGAAATGAAATGGGAGAACAATTTTAAAACTATCTGTATCTTCTCATTTAAAATGTTGAAGGCAAAAACAATGTAACTGGCTCTCGTCCAAGCTAAAGAATGAATTTGAAACGTGGAAAAAAAAAGGTTAAAAGCATGTCGTCTTTAGTTATTTTTATGCATGTCTATTAATAGATCATTCATATGACAAGAAAAGTACTTATCAAAAACGTTTTTTGTTAAGTTGAAACTTGAAACTTGAAGCCGCTCAGCACATTTTTCTTGTATCCATGTGCTTCGCTCTTCGCTGGACAGCACAAAAGTCAGGAATGGGATGGAAAAAATTTCCATGGGCTCCTTTCTTATCAAAAACAATGGAACTAATCCCACAATTTTTTTAGGCTTCAGTGCCAGCGTAACTAAATAGTAACCAATTTAAATAAATATAAAATGAAAAATTTTAAACAATATAAAATACAAAGTAAACCCTAAGTTGATATCCTGTAGATAAATCAGCAAGAAGTCTTATAGATACATGTAATTATATAATAGGTCATGGCAGGTCATTTTTATTCCTCATGAACCCCCTTATGATTGAGATTTCATGTATAAAATGACCCAACGTAATTATGTATTCATTTTATGCTCCATTTCCAAGATTTCTCACCCGCGTAGCTAATAGCGTGGAAATAGGAGCTGAACGTAAGGGATTCTAATTTTAAATCTTACACACTTTTATTCCAAGCAACAATCACGTAAAAACCAGGAAAATATAGAACTATACACATTATTATCTGACTGAACAATACCAAGTATCCAAGGAAGTAATACAAAAAATATATAAATTTTCACCATTTGTAGAGGCTGCGTGGTAGCCATTCTAATTTTTGTTTTGGATTACTGTTTTTAGCAAAGTCTCAAATTAATCATTTCTGTGAACATGATTATGATCAGTAACTAATACTACTAACAACAACAACATTCTCTGCAACTTGGAGTTCCATTTCAACGGCTGGATCTCCTCCCGCCTCCTCTAGGGGTGGATTCTCCGGAAGAGGAGGGGTCTGTATGACCCCATCATCCTCTTTCCGGTGGACAGTCTTCATATGACGTTGGGCGTGGTAGAGCCTGGCAAAAAATTTGTGACATATCTCACATTCAAAGGGTCGTTCCCCACTATGAGTTTTGGAATGTAGGTAGATGTCATTTTTAGTCCCGAAGCACTTGTGACAAATCTCGCACTCAAATGGACGCTCTCCCGTGTGTCTCAGCATGTGGACATTGAGCTGTCGGATCCGAAAAAATTTCCTCCCGCAACCTTCCACCTCGCACACAAAATTATATTGACCTTCATGGATTTTCCGGTGAGCCCACAAGTTTGCTTGTTGCTTGAAGGATTTCCCACATCTCTCACACTGGAATTTCGGTGTCTCCGAATGGATGTACGTGTGCATTCTGTAGTTGAAGAGGCGGTCGAAGCGTTGACCACAAATTGAACAGAGGAACTCACCCGTACCTTCACCTACATTCAAGAAAGAAATGCAACAATTTCAATCATTATTCGTTTAAATAGAGTTTATTACGATGTTTTCGTATGAACATTTACTTTTTTATTAGAATTCTTTGTCGGTTACTTTATTTTTATGTAGAACTTGTAATCGCACTGAAAATTGTTCAAGTCGGTGCTGGGACAAAATTTGAACTCGGATGAAGAACCAAGTTGAAATAATAGCAATTCTACTACTGCTTAATCAGCTTCCTTTGCACACTCGTGATTGAACTGTACTTCAGGAAAGAATACGAAATTGAAACAATTGAAACTCGCCAGTATGATTGGGATTTCAATTGTGATTAGCAATCAAGTATTTTCCAGATAAGATGACAAAGGACACTGTATGCTAACCAAAAAAGGGAGATTTATAATTTATAACATAATTGGAAGCAAGAAAAAGCTATCCGAAAAAGAATCCGGAAAAAGTTTCTTACGTTAACGTATTTTAGAATTAAGTTTCAGCAAGTAACAAACTCGTAATTGAGCCTGGTTTCGGACTGAGTTAAACATCAGAAATCCGAACTCCGAACTCAGCATTTTCTTACCTAAATGTACCCGTTTCACATGAGATAGGGCACTGTCCCTGGTCTTGAGGATGCTCGAACAAGATTCACACCGATAATGCCCATCCTCGATCTTGTTGTAGCGATAACCAAAAAATTCGTACTGATCTGGTCCCAACTTGGTCACGGTTCTATTTTTCCGTCCAGTCTTCCGAATTTTGTATGCAGGGATTCCATCAGTCTTACATTTCCTCCCACGCTTTTTCTTCCTGACGGGTGAAGAACCGGACGGCGATTTCTTTCCCGGCGAGCGTCCTTCAGGAAGATTTTGACCTGACATCATCTCATAATCATCGGAGTCCTTAATAGTAACACTGACATCCAAAACCGTCATGGGATCCTCGAAATCCGATTCATTATCACCATCTTTGACTTGATCAGCAACCCAATCACTGTCCGAGTCTGACCCCTTTGACCCCGGCGCTCTTTCTGTTGTAACAATGTCATCACCTCTTTCAACGTTTGGAGTATCCTCTGCGTCAACTTGGAAGTCTTTCAGGTACGTTTGGCCAGGCTTTCGTCGTAGACGGGTTGACCTCCGAAAGCCCGAGGTTTCCGGCGGAGGTTCAACCTCGGAATTTTCGGCGTCGCTATCCGTTGAATTAGTGACATCCGGGATTTCTGGGGATTCTGACATTTCCTCGAATTTTAAGGAGTCTTGAATGGTTGAAATTTGATTCCAAGTTGAACGAATGGTTTTGAGTAGGTGAAGCTCCTCTTGATGGGGATTATTGGGCCATGAACCAAGGTCAACAATATCTATAGGGAAGACAAAGTCAAATTGATCTCAAATTGACCCTAATTTTAACATGTTATGCATACAAATTAACATTTGTTAAGATAAACGTTAAATCCAGTTTCACAATAAAATATATTAAAGAAAGTATTACCTTCACTTGCCTTCCCCCAAGAGGTACAAGCCAAGATCCGGAGCTGAGAAGTGTCCTTGTGATCCCTGTCAGAATTGACCTTTGACCTCTCCGGCGCAAACACCTTCCAAGCTTTCCCTTTCAGATGTCTCACAATGGAATCTATCAGGCTCCGGATTCGGTCGATCTCATTCTCGAAATCGTAGATCCTTGTAATGAATTCCATGCAAGTGGCACAAAGGCATATTTGACCTGGCAGGAGCTCACTGACCTCGGATTTCATGACCTGATGAAATAAATACCGGCGCATCGTATTTAATTCCACGGATCCGATCAAGTAAATATCTTGGACAAATTCCCCAATATTGCTGGTCTGGCTTTTGTGATCCTCGTCCCTTGGCTTGACCTGACCTCCATTGCACCAAGCACAACGTAACATTGTATGGTGTCTATTTTTTTCCAGAACTAGCTGGTTGAAACGGATTAGAAAATACTTGTTTTAAGCATAATTTTAAAAAATCCATAAAATCTGTAAAATCGAAAATTCAGCCCCATTGAACGGCTAACAGGTTCCCTCCATGCCAAGGATTACCGCCTACGAATTTATTTTTGTTTTTACCAATTGCCTAACAATTTCTACTCTAATTAGAAAGTACGTAACCTACTTTGATGCCATTTCGTCTTGAGAAAAAAGGCGGTTATAAGTTATAACATAACTAACAAACTATGAAATTATGTTCTAATAAGGTAATTTACAGTGATTTCTTTTTTATTATTGCTTCCAACAATCCAGCATTAATCTACAACACAAACGAGTAGGAATTACCCGTATAAGATAACTAAAAAACTACATTTGTACATAAAAAAAACACCATTTTTGCAAAATCGTAGTAATCAATAACTTAGGGCGTAGAAGGACTAACCACATCCAAGTGTTTACAAAAAACATTTGAGACACAATATTACAGTTTTATATTTAAGTTACAAAATGATTTTCATATTTTGTAAGTGTATGTAAAAGACAAGTGTGCATGTAAATGTAACGTACGTTATAATGTATCGTAATGGAACATTTAAATGTATTGGCTATTGGCTACTTCATAACTTCATTAAACAGTATAATTACCAGGATAATGAATGGTACTAAATTTCCTAATCGCCTTAAACTTTACAAATCAGTAACCTAATACAAAAAAGAAAATAACTGAGAAAGGAAGTTGTTGCTTCCTTTTTATGTATCGTATGCCATTGCATTTACGAGCAATGTTGTAAAAACGTAACAACAGATTTATCTGGATACATTTTCTGCTATCTTTATAGCTATACAACTATCTTTATAGAAATATCAGTGACACACAACAACTGAAAATCAATTCAACTACTTAATATATTAATCCCGTATACGGAAATTAGCTTAGTCTTTGTACTTGCTTTCTAACTTGTTATTGAGTTTTAATGAGTCTAAATTAAACCGTCTACACATGGTTTGTATATGTGTGTATATGTATATTTAATATTTGTATGTATTATTCTAAACACAATGTTGAGGAATTATTCAACCATAGTAAAGTATTGGGGTTCCGTGGTGGAGTAACTGGAAATTATCACCTCCTGCTGCACTTCCGGGCCATTATGTCCATGGATTTCAGGGTCATGCTCCTCCAACGTCACCTCCCCTGGAATAAGTTCCTGCATGACGACGACGACGTTTTCTTGCTGAATCTCCTGGGTCTCCAGCTCCTCTTCTGCGATTAATGACTCTTCAAATTTATCTTCATCGACGAAAGTATTACCATCATCACCGGATTCTTCACGCTTGTGCACATTTTTTGCATGGCGCTTCAGATGAGTTGCTGTTCCAAATGTCTTATTACATTGAAAGCAAGGGTGACGATCTCGCATTTCATGGTTGACCTTAATGTGGTGGTTGAGTTCACTGGCCCGAATGAAACGTTTTTGACAGTGCATACATTCATGGGGTCTTTCTCCGTTGTGACGCATCATGTGAAATCTGTGTTGCTTTTTTCTCAAAAACCTCCTTCCGCAGCCTTCTACCTCACACACGTATTCCAAATCTTTTTCGTGAATCATTTTGTGTCCAATAAGATTCGACTTTTGTTTGAAAGCTTTTCCACAATGCTCGCACACATGTCGACGTAGCTCACTGTGAATTAAAAGATGGGCGGTAAAAGTTACTCTGGTTCTGAATTTTTTACCACATGTAGGGCACAGGTATTCGCCGTATCCTTCGCCTGAAAACAAAAGTCACAAAAACATTCATTATAAGCAACATTTTGTTCTACACGAGGTTTGTTTAACAGCATTAGGACGATTAGGGAAAAGAAAGAACATAAGACATATGTTCATTACCTAGATGTGAAATTTTGACATGCTGCAAAATGCTGTCCCTCGTTTTTAAGGTTCGCTGACAAGTTTCACACTCATACCTCCCGTTCTCAATCTTTTTCCAACGGTAGCCGTAAAATTCCCATTGGTCGGACCCTAATTTTGTCACAGGCCTATTACGGCGGTCTGTTTTTGGTTCTTTCCTTCTGCGGCGTTCCCCAGGATTTCTCTTTCTTCTCTTTGGCGGACTTTTTGCATCGGTTTCTTCCGCAGCCGAACTGATGTCATTGTCAATACTATTTGTCTCATCCCACACATCTGTGGAATTGTCTTGATTTTCTTCCAGCAATTCTTGACCTTTCTTATGTTTAGTTGGTGTTGCAGCTGAAGATTCGTCTTGGTTCTCGCAGTCAGAGTTAGCGGCATCATCCGGAATTCCAGTAGTAATGTAGTCAGAATAATTTTTGTTTCTTTTTTTAGTCCGCGCAGATTTTCGTCGTCGTCCAGTTTCACCATGGTCGTTCTCCACATCGTCGACTTCAGGCTCGCATGAATTATCCAGAAAATCTAGCACTTCACAAGGCTGTTCCATGGTTTCGGGCACTCGCGTGGTAGTATTCGTAATTTTTTCCCACGTAGACCTTACATTTTCAACCAATTCATGCTCGTCTGGTATGCTGTCCCCTTCTACTTTGACTTTCACATCAGTACCTTGCTCACCTAATAGAAAAAAATTTCTGTCACTATTGATTTCATCCAATTAAATAAGGGCAGATACATATGAGACTAGCCTACGTGCCTAAAACACACTCATTAAGGTTTAGGCCTTACTGTCTTATAACGATAATTTCAATGCTAAATTAGTGCTAGTAACACAGTATTGTTATTCATTACCTAAAACCCTTCCACACATTAGTGATCGCAATTTGACCACATTTTGAAAATCTGTGGTCTTAGATTTCATGTCTACCGCAGCATCTTCCGATAAAGCTACTTCCATTTTGACCTTAAGAACTGTGACCATTGAATCAATGAGACTTTTGATCCTATCGATTTCATTTTCAAAGTCGTATATCCGGGTGATGAATTCCATACAGAAACCACAGAGGGGAAGTTTTTTGTGAGACAATCCTTCAATCAAGGTATTTATTTCGGATCGTGGCACACTAGGCATAAAATATCTTCGGACCGTGTTTACTTCTACCGGACCAGATAGGAATTCTGTAAATTCCTGATTGTGTTGGGATCGGGTTCGGGGCGTTTTAATTTCTGCATCACACGAAGTGCACCGTAGTAGTGGCTCCATTCTTGATAATACAGTTGCAGATTCTGGCCTACAAAAAAAAAAGGATTTTTATATTTTTATAATAAGTAATATACATAAACAACTATAACACACATAGGTATTGCATACATAAATTATGAAACCAGTTTCTTTCACGGAATGTATTTCAAACATATTCCCACACTGCTATAATATGTAATATGTACTGTACATACAAGCATAATAATTGATCAATCAAGTATACAAGAACTAAAATTACAATTATTGAATGGAAATGCTCAGATCCAACAATTATTATTGAATTACTTTAAAATCATTATCAAACGATTACCCTAACTCAAATTATATTGCTACTACTCCAGCTTAATTATAGTTTATTTTATGGTTGTTGAACAAACAAATCGGGAATCAACCGAATCAAACAAATAGAATAGAAAGACAAAATAATCCAGCGAATACTAATCTAATACTATATCTAAATTAACGCTGAACAATTGCAAAAATGTCATCTGGTAACATATTAATCTAGAAAGTTCGATTACACTATACATATTTTGCAAGATTTGCACACTTATTTTAGCTCTACGTCAAAAAGAACCCAAAATGACTGGTTTCAAAAGTGTTGGTTTTTTTATTTTCTTTCGCATCACTAGATGACCGATACAGAAATATCAACCAAATAAATCTAGTCTCAAGTCTATACCCGAAAATTAACTATCTAAAAGTTTTCGAGATGCAAGTAACTAGTATTCTGAATAATAATTTGGGAAATAATTTATTATTCATTTTTACTATCGAAATTTTGACTTACCCCTTCGCTGCCTTTAACTTTTAACAGTTTAACGAATTTAACCTGAACTGATGGTGGAAATACGAAAAATGCTTATTGTCTGTTATACAAACAGCTCACTTTCGAAACAAATATTTTTTTCGTGGTTCAAAATGCAAACTCCTGGGTTTTTAGGGTTTCGAAAAACGTCAAAGAATGAAATTTAAAATCATGAATGATTATGAAATGAAAATGGAAGAACAGAAAAGAACTCCAGAACCGAAAAATTAGAAAAACTCCTCGAACTGTCGCGCGAATGAATCCGAGAAAAAGCGAGAAAAAAGTCGGAGGGAGAAATTCTTTTTTTCCCTCGTCTTTTTTAAGGAGGCCACAAGGATATCTGTGAGCAACCGCTGCGGACGTGAATGGTCTGGTGGGCGTTGGCGTTGACCTTTCCTTTAAAATTGACCCATTTCTAGCTCCTCATTCAGAAACTGACAATAATGCAACTCTAAAAAATACACAAAGTAATATTGGTGGCATAACAGCACCCCTTTTGAAAACAGTATTTCTTTCAAGAAGACAAATTTTTTTAAATAACCTTGGCTATATGACACAATATGATTTAAAAAAAAATACTCTCCATTAAAAACTTTGTAAACAACTGAGGATTCGAGGACCGAGGGTTCCGTGCTAACAACTGAATTTATTACGGCAACAGTAAAATTGAATACATCGGTACATTACTAAAATAGAAGGTAGCATTCGTATTTTCTAAGCATTCACAATTCTTTGTTCTCACGTTTTGTACGACTGCGAGAAAGCTTTTAAAAAAGAGATGGTGCAATTGTGAATTTCATTAAGTGTACAAACTATAATATTATCTCTTGAGGTATCGATATCGATCATTCCTAAAGATCCATTCAATGTACATCACACAAACATTTGTAGCCACAAAAGTTGAAAAGACAGTAGGTATTTTAAATACAAAATATGAATTGAATCCTAACAAACGTATAGGTATATACAATACACCATATTCAAATTCCTTCTATAGTTTTATATCAATCTACAGAAACAATTGTTACTCAAAATCTTATGTATATCTCCTGTTCACAGATATACAAAATGTGTGACTTATCAACTATGTATGTATATTATATTAAGTATATTTTTGTTTAATTGATTTCATTCACATGCTAAACTATTATCCACGAGAGAGAAATCACCCGTGATGATCTCAACTTGTATCTCTTGGATATCGTCTGGCACTGGCACACCACCAATTTCATCTTTCATCGTTTCTGATTCTTGCTTATGCACATTCCGTAAGTGACGCTTCAAATGACTGACGGTCCCAAGGGTCTTGACACACAATGGGCATTTCAAACGATTACCCTCGTGAACGACCTTCATGTGATGGTTCATCTCACTCCTTTGAATGTACTTTTTGTGGCAAATGGTACACTCGAAGGGGCGCTCGCCTTTGTGTCTCATCACGTGGAATTTAAGTTGTTTCGGTCGGAGGAACCTCCTGTTGCAGCCCTCAATAGTGCATACAAACTCCAGGTCTTTCTCATGCATGATTCGATGGCCTAGTAGGTTTGATTTTTGCTTGAAACCTTTGCCACAGTACTCACACACATATTTTCGGACGTCACTGTGGATGCTCGAGTGGGTTCTGAAGCACATGCGGCTTTTGAAACTTTTACCGCAAATGGGGCAGAGGTAAAAGCCGAAATCATTCTCGCCTGCAATTAAAAAATTAACAATTTAATATTAATACATTCATTGCAACATGCCCACTTTATATTTGTTTTCAATTGTTTTGACTTGCCCAAATGAACTCTTTTCACATGAACTAAGGCACTGTCTCGGGTCTTTAGAATGCTGGGACAATGCTCACAGATGTAATTCCCGTTGTCAACTTTCTTGTATCTATACCCATGAAACTCATAATGATCGGGTCCAAGTTTGGTCACGGTTCGATTCTTACGGTTAGTCTTTCGTATCTTGTATTTAGGAGTTCCCTCAGGACCTGTAGGTGGTCTTCCCACCTTCTTGGTCCCCTTCTCCTGGTCACACTCATCCTCGTCATCCTTTATCCTACTATGGTTTTTTGACTTCGGTTTCCTTCCCCGTCGACCCGAGAATTTCTTTTTTCCCTCTTCCTCATTCCTCTCCACGTCCAAGTGACACGGATCTACGAGGGGTGACTCCAGCATATCGTCAACGGGTTTCCATTCCGGATCCACAATTTCCTCTCCTTCCTCGGCGTCTTCTTTTTCATCCAAATCCATTTCTCTAAAATCCTCTGGTGACCCCGACCCCGGTCTCCTATTTTTCTGTCTCTTCTTCGGCACTTCATCCTCGTCGTCGTTACCAGCCAGTAATTCGGCGTAATTCCTAACCCGTTTTTGAGATAGGACTCTAGCGGATTTTCTCCTGCTTGTAGAACCCCCATCCTCGCTTTCGGGGACGTCGGCTACTTCTTCTGTTTCCTCATGTTCTACCTTCATAAAGGTAGCTTCGACGGTCATAGGTGGTGAGCATGGTGAGGCTGGATTGGACATGTAGAATTGTGGACTGAAATCCTCGGAATAATCCACGTTATCCTGTTCTTCTTCAGTCGGAATTACCGGCTCGAACTTCACGAGGAGAGGATCGGTGAAGGTGAAGGCTTTAAATTTGTCCCAATTACTTCGGACAGCGTCAAGAATGTCTTCATCCGTCTTGACCACAGGTGGAAGTTCATCCTGGAGGTGCGTTGAAGATGTCAGATCTGAGAGGACAGCAATTTTCACAAGTGAATCAATGTACTTTTATACAAATTATTTGAAATGATATCAATATTATTTATATCTTTGCTGAACTTTTTGAGTGTTTTGGAATACAATTTTGCTGAATGAATTGGTTACCATTTGTCTTCCCACACATGAGTTTTCTGAGGTGCACCAGATTCTCGTCGGAATCCCCGAAATCCAAATCATTGGTCAAGGAAGATTGGATCTTCGTTTGGAGGCAGACGACCATGGAGTCAATCAAGGATTTGATCCTCTCGATCTCATTCTCAAAATCGTAGATCCGGGTCACTAATTCCATACAAAAGGGGCAGAAAGGGATTTTCTTCCGGTCATTGAGCTTGTCCAGGACGTTGTGGATGTCAGATGGGGTCACATTGGGCATCAAATACCTCTTGACCGTATTTAATTCCACTGGACCCGTGAAATGCTCCCATTTCTCTTCTTGCTTGTTATTATTACTGGTAACAGTCTTACCTCGGTGACCCCGATGGATTCCCTTGTTACACGACACACAAAGGACTTTTGCCGACATTTTTATAGCCAATAATTGTATTTTTAATGTTTAAATAGGTCAACTAAATTGCACTAACAGCTTGAAAGAGCTTTTACTGTCATTTGAATCACCGGACATCCAAGTATTGTACTTGAAACATTTAATTGCACCCAAAAATTAAGGAGATGCAATGTGTCAAATCCGACACCGTACAAATTCTTTCTTCCACATTTTAACAAAGTATTTAGTTAACTTGGCTTTCATCCTATAAATGCGGTAGTTTCTTACAAAACTAAGAACTAAAACCTTTATTGGGGTATTCTATTTTTGATGGGGACACAAGCAAATGTGAAGGTGAACAGGTGAAGGTTGATTCAAGTTTTTGATTTTATTTCAAATCCTTCGCAGTAACCCAAATGAACCATCGTCAAACGACGATTTTAAACTGAACAAATTCGGAATTATTTCCTTTTAATATTAAAAGCGTGTCATTATGAGAATTTTATAGATGTAAAAGGAAAATAATTCGAGATTTTTTCTATAAAAAACTGGAAAAAATATTGGGGATTTTTGGCGTGAAAATCTTCGGAAAACAATTTTTGAGAACGCTATCAACATTTAAATTTCCCACAATATTACTAACCCTCTATAAATTCACAGAGTCAAGAATATCTAAATGCAGTGGTAAAAATTTGTGTAGCAAATAGCAAACTATAGCAAAGCAAAATTGTCAAATCAGAATATTTATAATAATTATTTCATTTTTCGTTATTTTTTGGTTACCATTTATTAGATTAATTTACAGGCTCGAAATATGTTTGATACTATTTATGTAACTATTTATAAACTTAAAAAAAAATGTTCAAAAACGTCTAAAAAAAGTATTTTTAAATTAAATACGCAGTCATATACAAAAAATAGGTATATGGCACATGTAACATAGGAACTTTGGAACACAGTTGTTCATGTTGTTCTATATTTTTAATTTAATTTAATTCATATGTTGAACTCAATGATACGTAGATTCTGCAGTCTAAAAAAATTCGGGATTAAGTTGGGATTGTTCCAGATGAAAATCAAGTATTTCAATTCGGAATGTTATACCCGAATTCCGGTAATCCGGATTTTAATCCCGGGATTATGATAATTACAAATTACAAGGAATTAAATATTTTAAAAAAACATTGAACGATTGCTATTAACACCTAAAAAAAAGCTAAAAACTGCTTCAATTTTAAGAGGTCACTCATATATAACGATATAACGTTTTATCCTTCAATAACGGAGAAAATTTGCTGATTTTTTTTTTTTTGGAATCCATTATAAAAGGGAGCTGATAAAAATACATTTGGCCTTTTATTATTCATCTATGGATATTAGGATATTTATATAAGTTAACCATAATTAAAACATCACTGATGAATGATAATATATGATGTATCTGAACCTTATTAATAAAGATTAAAATCTAATTCTTCGGAATCCTATGATATCGCGTTTTATCAGGCGCGTACTGCATTTCAAAAGAGATGCTCAGACTCCGGCAAATTTACTCAAATCCCAATAGAGGACCAGCACCTTTTCCCACATGTAACACATGGATTATACATATTATTTACGTATACATATGGCATCGTCCATTATTTGCAGCCTCTTTCAAACATGGTTTCATGGTCCATACAATCCTTTTTTTTGAATGAATGTACAAAAAACATATAGATATATTAAATATCAAAAGGAGTGTGACGAGTGTGTTTTTTTCTTAAATTTCGTGAGAAAGTATCCTCCATTTTTCCCTGTTAGAAGGGGACCTCATCAAAGGGGAAGGGTTGTGAGGTCAAGGAAGAGGATCGGGGTCAAAAAAATATGATCAACCCATGGGAAGAAGGCGACCCGCGGCCTCAGACATCTCCAAGGATCCCCCAGGAGGGGAAGGAGGACGTACTGAATCAAACGGGGAAAAATAAACGCCATTTGAACGGACGGAATCATAAAAAAGGTCAGGAGAAGAAAAATAGGGGACGGAAGGGGTCAATTCAGGATTCCTTCAAAGGTAGGACATGAAGCACTAATTTGGGTCAATTTCCCAAATGTGAAAGCAGTCGTATTTTTTATCAAAAATAGTTTGTACCCCTCAAAAAAACACGCTTTTATATGGGAAACAAATTTTTCTTAGGATATCAATATTATTATAATCAGATTTAAAATCATTTACATGGAGTGGGACACGTATTTTTAGAATTTAAAAAAATCTCTTCTGTAACTTGAAATGTTTCCAATGACCTTTTGGGACCATGCATTTTAGTGATTCACTCTTTGACAAAATGGCAGTATCTTTTGTGCCTGTAAATACAAGATTATATTCAATTTTGAAATTAATACATGTTAAACGTGGGGTCAGCCCACCGTTAAAGAATGGCCACGTGAAGGACACGTTGGAATTATTATTATAGGTTCTTTTTTTTTTTCAAAATACAATCCTGAGAGCTAACAAAGAATGTTTTGAAACGTTTCAAATGAGGTGTGAGGACCTAATTAGTAGGAACCCATTTTTTGGGCCAAACAGCTGCTGTGTATTCTAGATTTTTGGGTAATAAATATCTCATATTTGTGATGAAAGTGGCTGGCTTCTCTGTGTTATGATTATTTATGATATTTATATATTATTTAACGATTTAATTATTCAAAAGGATTTATTGATGTAATATTAATATTTAATATGGATCAATTTTTCCCCTTTCAGATTTGAAGATGGACAGAATGAAAGAGGAAATCCCGAATGATGAGAAACCCCCGATCAAAGTGGAAAAAGAACCCTTGGAGGACATTAAGGTGGAGGTGGAGGAAGTGTCTTGTAACGTGGCCGGGATTAAGGAGGAGTCCCCCGAAACTTGTCCGGGGTCATTGAGGTCAGACATCTCCAAGGACTTGCCTCCAGTCATGTCCGGCGTTTCAAAGGACATTAAAAGGGAGAAATCACCTTCTAATAGCTCCAAATTACCCGCTTGGGCTGAGGATTCCTCCGAATTTGTTTGCACCCATTCCGACCCCGTCAAGGGCACTTGTGGCTTGGCGCTCGGAGATGAGCTGTCCCTCAAGATTCATCTTCGGCTATTTCATTCAAGTAAGAAGTTTTGAATCTTATATATGTACATTAATAGAGTTCTGTTCATTATGGATAGCTTTATTTACATTTCGAACTTGAAATCGTACTTGAAATTGAATTTACAAGTCGGGATTGGTCCAAAATGGGATTTCAATTGAATAACCAAGATCACATAATTTCAATTTCAGTATTTGGACATTTGAATTTGGTTAAAAAACCACGTCGAAATTATTTTTAATTTCAGTATTTGGACATCTGAATTTGGTTAAAAAACCACGTCGAAGCTAATTTTAATTTACACGTTCGTTTAATCAAGTTCAAAATTATCATCCTCGTAATTGAATTGTACTCCATGAATGAACT
>JAQGBT010003896.1:0-18135 GCA_034698585.1 Disparrhopalites patrizii | reverse complement strand
AGCAAGCTCAGCTCATAATAATCAGCGTTGCACGAATAATCTTAATTTTAATTATTATTATTGTTGTCCGAATTTGGGGACCACCATGGTGACGAGAGCAAATGAGAGATTTGCTCACAATATGTATAAACTATCCTTTAAATGCGGCATCAATCAGTTAACCAAACTTTAGAAATCCTTTATGACGGTATCCATTTTAATAAAAAATTTCTTGGTCGTTGCACTGCTGACTTGATCCCAACAGATTATGCTGATTTAAAATATTTGTACATAGTATTTAAATATTCTTGTTTTGAAATTCTAATTAACTACAATTTTTAATGTATGTACTTTTGTATAACACAATTAATTATTACGAGTGAATAAGAACGTTTACAATCTAATGTTTATTGACTTCTTGTGTGATGTAACTGTTCACTTGTTTGAAGATATTATCCAGGTCTTCTCTCACAGTTTCATATTCCTGCCGTTGCATCCCGTTCGCGTGATATCCTTTCACGATTGTCGCGTGTACATTCGCAACCATCTTGTGAACCCTGGGCCAATCGCAACACAAAATTAATTTCCAAAACAATACATATACAATTATCAAATCATTTTCAATTTTTATTTTTATTGTGAATGCCTTCCTACTCGGGTATTTGATAACTTACACTATACTTAATAGTCCTACTAGCACTTCTTGGGTTAATATGAGTTTTCCATATTATGGAAAACTCATATTAACCCAAGAAGCGCTAGTAGGAGTATTAAGCTAGTCGGACTATTAAGTATACTCTTCCCCTAGAAATTTTCCTCATAAGCAGACTGCTATTTTTCATCTTCCATCTAGCTATATTCATTAAAATAGGAATAATCCATAGGATAATAATCAATAATCATAATAAATAATCATAAAATAATCATATTAAATAAAGTCAGCAAGCAATGCTGTTCTCATAGCAGTAAGCAACCTTCATATAACAATCATTGCAGCAATAAGCAAGTTCACACTTCACACATGACATTAATAATTATAATGATAATTAAACTATCTGACTTATGCACAAGCCGCGTATTTGTACATATTTAACAAGAGGACCCCTTTTCATAGGTTCTCCACATCAAATTACGTGCACACTTCTTAAATACATACAGTTAGTCATACATAGTGATTCATATACATATTAGCATACGCCACGTAAGGGCTCATTAAATATGTACTAACTTATACTTGACTATGCATTGTATCTTATATGTTTTCAATTGAAAGTGAATATTATATTATATTATTGTGTCCCTCTTGTGCAAACTGTTGAAGCGATTGAACAAAACCATAATAATAATAATGTACATACATATATATATATACATATATATATACTTAAGCCGTCGACAAGTCCCAACCAAATACAATGCTAGTGTTGGCAGCCATTTTTCAAATATTAATTATTACGACTTACAAAGTGCGTTTACTGCAATGTTAACTTACTTCTTCACTTCATGCGAGGGCATTTCCTGTATGAAATACACGGAATTGAACTTCAAATAAGTGCAATAGTAATTTTTCAGGACAGACACGAAGGCATCAATGAATTCCTTGGCGATGACGTACTTCACGTTTTCAAATAACAAGTAATGAGCTGTCGACTCCGAGTTCCCTGCATCCTTGATTATAAACAGAAATACTAATGCGCAGGCCAGTTGCACAATCTGTTCAAAAGTAT
The DNA here is from genome assembly GCA_034698585.1 of Disparrhopalites patrizii. Classification (NCBI taxonomy): domain Eukaryota; kingdom Metazoa; phylum Arthropoda; class Collembola; order Symphypleona; family Sminthuridae; genus Disparrhopalites; species Disparrhopalites patrizii. The sequence continues at coordinate 16,429 of JAQGBT010003896.1, read as the reverse complement.
TCCGTATTTCACATCTTTTTGCCAAGAATATGATGTAACTTTCAAAAATGATCCGAAGTTATGTAATGTTATATGTACATATATACATATAATACATATATGATTATTCACACACGTCATGTCTGTTAGCTTGTTGAATTTTTGAGAACTGATCTAGGAACAGAGACTCTTCGGCCAGAACTTGTGTCCTCAATGTCTTGTCTTTGCTACCAATTAGCTTCACAATAGCATCTGTGGCGAAAGCCCAAGTTTTTCATATTCAGCATTATCATGACTGTGCCACTGCAATAAAAGAACAAGAACGTAATTTTTAGAACGGCATTTCTTTTCAAACCGAAGGAGCTCCAAGTGTCATCCCAGTAGTACGTGAAGTCCCATGTGGGATTTTTCCAGTAAGCCAAAAACACATCAACTCCTCCATGCTGGAAGAAATTATGAATGACATTCTCCTCTCGCATAACCTTTGGTAGAAATAACGGTTACATATTTACTTAATTGCATTACAATTGAAGTGGTTATAGTACAATAATTGCATCAAGAAATAGACTTACATTTTTCAAGACTACCCAAAAGGGTGGATGAAAGGTGCGGGTGATGTCTCGGTTGACCATGACATTAAGCACGGTTTTGAGTATTTGCAGTCTCATTGTGGTCGGGAGGAGGGGGATGGTGGAAATTTTGTAAACAAAACCCAGAATGGAATGCTCTTCATCCACAAGTTTCTCCTTGAGGAGATAAACCGAGAGGAATTCGGTTGCAACCAAGGTCAATTGAATAATTAGGCCCTTCAAAAATATAAAAATGATATTTTTGTAATTCTCCTTCCCACGTTGCGTAATTGAATTAGTTCAAAAAAAACCATGGATATGCGGTCGAACTTCCAATGGTCCATTAGCATCGCCAGGGATGAGAAGAGGATGGGTGCTAATCTCAAAAGATTGTCATCTGACCTCTCCAAAAAGGCTTTAGCATACTTGAGTACAAACTTGATTAATTCCCCAGCCGGTAGCGGACCTTTCAGCTCATAGATGGTTTGTCTCAAAGCAACCATACTCTTCTCCGAAGGGACTATCATGTCCTTGACCTCCGCGTAAAAGCAGTATAGCCAGGAGTTAAATAATTCCTCATCCGACATCGTTTCACTGTCCGTGATGTGGGCCGCGATATCAAAAACATCCTCCAAAATGGCCCGGACTTCGAAGCTATGCCGAAACTTCCACCCCAATTTTGTAAGTGTTTGGAGGGAATTTTGACTGTATTTCTGCACTTTATTAATCACGTCATGAAGGGTGAAGACGGTGGAGCCCAGAAATGTCTCCGCTTGCCGGGGGATCTCCATCAATCCATCCGCAATAACGGGGACGACCCGTGGGACGACGTTGCTAAATGTTTGGCGAATTAGCTTCTGGATCAGCTCATGAACCGTGATTCGGTGATGCTTGAGGAGGAATTCAAAGTTACTGGCCTCATCCGAACCACTCATGTCCGCACTGCTCTGCAAGATTTCCCGGAACATCGGATTTGCGTCCACCTCCATGAACCTCTCCAAATGGGCCCGAGACGTGGGGGATGAGATGAGACCGTAACTCTCCAGGAGACTGATAGCCTCTTCAAAACTCTTGAAATGAACGGAGGTCACCCGGATATGATCCGAGGCTTTCACTCGGAAGTGAATCACATAAAGGAAACCGACGGTGATGCTCATGGGATCCATGAGTGAGATGATTTGCAACAATTCTGTACAGAGACTTCCGATCTTCTCCTTCTTCTCAAGGCTCTGAAGAGAGCGCTTCCAAACCGCCTGGAGAAGTTCCGAAGTGGTCTTGTCCAGCAAACCTCGGTCACTCTGCTCTGAAATGCTCTGTTGAGGAGGAATCACCGTCTTTGACAAGTACTCATTGTAGTCGATAAAACCTTGAAGGAACTGTTTGGGATAGTTCATTGAACTATTTCTAGTTTCAAATTCCTCCTCCGAGCGAATGTAACCCAACGCTAATTCCAATGCCAAAGGGTATCCCTGAAGCTTCTCGTGAAGCTTCTTCACATCCGCTGATTCATGTAGTAATTGAACCTTTTTCAAATCGGTAATCTTCAGAAATGCTACCATCATCATACGGGAATCTTCCAGCTTGAGGCTCTCCATCTCCAACGTCCGTAGATTCTGAACTCCATCCGTGTCCTTCATGAGTTGAGAGGTGAGTAGGAGGAATCGGGGATGATATTTGTGGTACTCAGAAGGATTCTTGGGGAGGAAGTAGTCGATCCCATTTTCGTGGGTACCTTTGAAATGCTTGTAGTGTTGGACTTTATCAAAAACAATGAGGCACTGTAATTTTTGGGTGGCAAAGAATTTATACACGTGTTCATGCAGAGGGATGCTTTGGTTCTGAATGGGCAGAATCCTCAGGATCTTCGCCACGGTATTGAAGGAGTTGATAATGGATTCGAAAGTGTCGGCCTTGATGTACAAAATATTCTCATCGAAGTTCCTTTGACCGTAGATTTTAGCAAATTGCTTCGCCACTTGACTCTTCCCGATACCGCTTGAGCCCTTGAGGATCGTGATGCTATTCCCTCGAACATCACCCTTAGCAGGTCGAGAGATGGTCTCGTGAAGCTTGTCCACGATGTCCACTCGACCACGGAAATGGGGATATGGATCTTGAATGAACCAAAGGGTCACCACTGTCCTAAGTGGCATGCTGAGACGGGTTAACTGTAGAAACCAAACCATGATTCATACGATACACCATACTTGTTTTTCTGCTTAACCAGCATCAATAACCAAATAATTTGTGGGATAACTTACTGTACATTCCTTCTTGAAGGACATCCTGGGGGTCTCAAAGGATGCGCTCTCAGAGATTGTTCCATCGTCACCTTCCACGTCCGACAATTTCCTCACCTTTCGTTCCACCGTACCAAAAATGCACATCTTCAATTTCACTCACTCAATTTACTTGGGACTAAAATATTATACTACCGCATATGGAACATTTACTAAGCCTTATTGATATTTTGAGATTTCAAAGAATGTACATTAGACAATACATTATGCTCTTTGACCTTTGATTCTACCCTGGACCCTACCAGACCGGTAGTACGCTGTCTACGGAACGTCGTACCACAGTAACAGGTAAAAGTAACCATAATTAGTATTATTATTAGGATTCATTTTTTCTTTTTACGGGCATTTTGTATACCGATTACCGTTGCAAGGGATGCAATATTATGATATGCAATATGCAATCTGTTATAATAATTATTGTTATAATAATATTATAATAATCTGTATTAACAATGTTATAATAATGTTATAATAATGTTACAAAGTTACAATAATTGTGTTCGCTCTATTTTCAATTCCACCGAGACTGACTACACACTACACAATACATATAATTCATAATTCACAATACATAATAGTATTATTATAATGAAAATGACTAATGACAAGAATCTATAATCATTATTATAATATTCGTATTATTATTTACCATTTTTTATTAACACTACAACTATATATACAATACAAACTACAAAACTGCAAAGCCGCCGCACAGCTGCACTACTGCAGAGCAGGCAGACTGTAGCAGACGCAGACAAATCTAGATTAGACTAATAATAATAATTATATAGACTAATAATAAAATAAGTTAGAATAATTTTATTATGGAAATTATTGATACTATTACTACACAAAATCCATAATAATTATAATTATTATAATGTATTCCAGTGTGAAACTTGGATTTTTTCTTGCCGGCATCGCTCTATCGCTCATCGCATCGCTGCTCGCTCCACCTACTGACACTGACTATACGGACCTTCTATGATCCTACTTACTGATACTGATCTCCCCAAATCTGTACATACATAATTAATATGTCGCATAATTATTTTTAAAAGATTTACTAGTGTTAAAAGATTTACTAGTGTTTCGAGGTGCACCTGTGAGAAATGAGAAAACAATTCTTGTGTGTTAAAGTGAAAGACTGTCTTGACTGGCTTTTTAAAATTATGATTTGGACCACTGTTGATTTCATTTGAGTCAATTCCATCGTCTATCCAGTGCACTGTACTTCTTGCTTTACCGTGCTGTACAGCTCCAAATCCGGAGATTAAGTACCGCCACCTACCTCAAGTTCCATTGAAGAAGTGTGTAATCTCTTCGTTTTGATCGTTCTTACGCTAAAAATGCATTTTTACATTACGCCGTGATTTTTCACGATTCCACTTCCTCATGATAAAGCTTGGAGGATCCTCCAGTTGACTTAGTTTCTTTTGTGACATGTAATTCTTTGCATTAATAATTGTACAATTGGCCCTGATCACGTTAGGGGTCACGGGGAAGGCAGTCACGGGTAACTGATGAAAGTCTTGCGCATTCTTTGAATTTTGACAGAGTTAATCTTTCGGGGGCTGATTGCGATAATAAAAAAAAAAATGTATAAAGCACCGAAAATTAAGCGACTGGGGAAGAAGGATCGGAGGTTCAAGATGGGACGGCCGTTAATTCCAACGAGATCTCCTCTCCTGGAAGAGCAACAGGGCCCGGGCGGAGAGGATTCGGATGAGATGGCCTGGAATGAAGAGAAGGTCAATGAGTGCACCCCGACCCTACCCAACGTCTTAAAAATCCTGGCCACAGTGGTCGTCCTCCTCATTCTGGTATCCATCTGCGCCATGTGGATGTTTCAAACGGCTGAGACGAACATGGGCACGGACATGGAAGTTTGGAAGCAGAAGGACAATGGCTCCCTTATGAGCTTTGCGCTCATTGCTTGCGATAACGATGGCTACGAAAATGTTATAACTGCCCTCAAGTCCTTCGTCCTCTTCTCGGGGAAAGGAACCGTCTTAAAAATCTATTTGGTCGCACAAGGAAGTCCCCCTGCTCAATTCCAAACGCAAGTAAGATCATTTCCGATGTTTGCTACTTTACTTAAAAAAAATACTTCTTTAAAAAATACCTCTTTAAAAAATACCTCTTTAAAAAATACCTCTTTCAAAAATACCTCTTTAAAAAATACCTCTTTAAAAACTACTTCTTTAAAAAAATAATTGTTTCTCTTAAAAATGAGCTTAGAACTTGTATTTGTTGATATGGGAAAGTAATGAATGTCTTATTAATTGTCTCAGCTAAAAGATCTCATGGATGGAGCGGCATTGTGGAATGTGGAAGTCAATATACAGTACTACCGGGATAGTCAATATGACCGGGTCATCCCTGAGTGTTCCATCCATAAATATATGACGCCGGTAGGGGATTTAAACCATGATACCGTAGTTGTTATTGTTACCACTAAATATTGGGGAAACACGTGCTAATGATGCAAAAGAGCCTCGTAGCTGACGTGATTTTTGTAACAATTAGAAGATGTATCTATTATAGTTTAATTTTTAATTCGACCGCTGTTCTATTCCATTCTATAGGACTTCCTGGGGACCGTTCGGAAAGTCATCATTCTCCCAGCGGACACCATTCTTTTGACGAACATCAAGGAGTTATGGAATACTTTTGAGTTGATGGAACGTCATCATATGGTGGCCATACACTCCAAAATTAATATTTCCGACGTGGATAGGCTCAAAAGCTTTATAACGACAGACAATCTCGGTAGGGAGGCTGCAGTGCTTTCTTTTTCTTTTTTGTAAATGATTAATATTTTATTACTAGCCCCTGACATTATGTGATGGGCATTTAGGTGTATTTTATAGTTTTAAATAATACTTTGTTTAACAATTAATAAATAATATTTTTTTTGACTACTGACGATTATGTTTTTTCTTTAATGTAGCACCGGAGGACAGTGTACTATTCCTCAATTTCAACAATCTCTGGGAGCATGTTTTGAAGGGTGAGATCCCCAAGAAGCTTGAGGTACAAATTTTACAGGCCGAGAAGAACCTCAGTGGGTTGTATGAACACGATGAGGCCATCGCTCTTTTCCAAGTCGTGTTGGGTAAACAATAATATCTTTTTAAAACTGAATATTGTATGATATATGTATACATAGAAGATTGATCATTATTCAATACATGTTACAACTTAATACGCTGCAGAATTTAAAATTCCTGAAAATATTTGTTTATTTTTAACTTCCCCCCTTAGATGAATTTATGTTCCAATACTCATGTGAGACTTACTTTACAATGGCAACTTGTGAGTCCGGTAGGGGAGACAAGTGTTTCGCTAGTAAGAATTCGGGAATTCAGCTCCTTGGTGGTATGAATATGCGGCAGCCGAACATTCATATTGGTCAGGCATCCGTAGCAGAAACGTTATACCGAGCTTTCCGTGATGTGAGAAGTTATACCTATATATTCTTCTCTATTCAAATTAATGAGGGGGGGGGAATTAATTATACAATGGCATATATATGTACATACATCAAATGCAAAGACACATTTAAATTTCCTATGAATACTAGCCATTTTATGCGAATATGGACAAGATCTCTGGGCTTATAATTAATTTTGGTTATGTGTCTCCAGGTGAACTTGAAGAGCCGTTCTTCCGTTCTCAATTTATTCAGTAGCCTGGACGTTGCGATGAGAACCCAGACCAAGAAGGAGGAAGAATGCGCTTCAGTATTAAAAGCGACGCAAATTCAGAGAATCGTGCCCTATTTCAATCAGACGATTCGATACGCGCTGGATCATCTCAAAGCTTGAATAGTCGGGATACAATGAATACTGGAAGGGTTATATCAATGCCATTAGGAAACTACATGCGTACTAATTGCTGAGCGTGGGAGGTTTACTATGATTAATTGTGGTGGGGTGGGCATATGCACTTTTTTTCATTCTGTACATTGGATTTTGATAATAATGTATTTATCTGTCATAATAATGCACAGTATGTCTGTTGGGAAACTTAGGATTAATACTACATGAGGATTTCCAGTATTGTGGTAGACGGCGTATTGTCATTTTGTTGGAAAGTTGTAAATAGTACTATGTTTTACATGATATTTGGTTAGGTTTTAATTTTATCATAGAAAAAAGAAGAAATACGTCGTGTAAATATAAATATGAGTATTTAATTTATGATACAAGTTGCAGATATTATTATTTTTTAAGATGTATAAGGGAGGCAACATTGAGTCACTAGACAAACTCCTGCCAATCTTGCGATGGTGCCAAAATATTTAAAAAAAAAAAGTCGAAGGGTACTTAAAATTATCCTTAAAAGTCGAATCTTGAAAGTCCTACGGGCTTAATTATACATGTACGTCTTTACTGTATGAATGTTTTATTTTATTTTCTGCACCTGAACTGTACTGCTATTAATATGCATGTAAGTACATTATATTAAATAGTACAGTCACACATAAATACTTATATGCAACTTGTGTCATCAAAACACTCATAATTACATTACACATTTCCCCGCTTTTCTATGATAGAATTAAAACATAACCAAATACATAGTATGTGGTACGTGGGACATGATACTAGTTACAACTTTACACCAACATTACAACACGCCGTCTAATAATAAATATATAATAATAAATAATAATAATATGTAATAATAAAAAATAAAAAATATCTAATAATAAATAATAATATGTAATAATAAAAAATAAAATATATCTAATAATAAATAATAATAATATTTAATAATATCTACCACAATACTAGAAACAACAAGACTAGAAATCTCCATGCATTAATCCTACATTTCCCAATGGACATGCTGTGCATTATTATGAAAGATGTCATAAATTATAATTATTATCAAAATGCAACTGAAAGTATGAAGTAAAGAATGCATATGCCCACCTCCCTACAATTAACCACAGCAATGTGTTTTTCAACACTAATAATAAGATACTACAAACAGCATAAATTAATAGTAAATCGTAAGGATGCAGATGTTACAAAACAAAAAATGTATAATGTACATAATATTATGTAGAAGGTATGGAAGTATTATTTAGAAGGATAATACCAGGAAAAGAATAGTAGAATCTACAAAGGTTTTAGCCTCCTATGTGCTATGTATGAAGGGAAAGTATAGTGGTCCATTAGTCAAACTCAGTGGTTTCTGCGGCCTTAAATATAATGATAAAATACAGAATTGACAAAGCCCATCCAAAATCCCTGTGGAAGAACGCCAAGAACGTAGTAGTACTAGTAACCTAGTAGTTTTTATACTATAATAATGCAGTCATACGGCTCACCTGTAATCATTTTGTCCAATGGAGCGACGGAGAGAGGCATGGAAATAAGAGGGAGGGAAAAATACCTTTTAGAGAAGACGATTGCTGTACGTCACCATGGAATGACAACAATTGTAGTACCTAAACATACATTTGATTCACGATAGATACAATGTATACTTATAATATCTGTATGGAATAAAAGAATTGCGATTGTGTGGACATATCCAGCTATACACATTCAGTACCATCATCGAAATTTTGTCATGACATAAATACCGAATTATATCCTGCCTTTCCCTTGTACTTGAATGAACGTGAAAGGCATCAAATATTTATTTGCTTTGTGCTATTCTATCAAATAATGATTTATGCCTAGAGTGAGAGGGAGAGAAAAACGACAGGATTCCATTTTGTACTGGAACATTTGTGGTGATTGAAAATTTCCGGGGTGATACACTTTCAATTTTTCCCCTCTTATGCATTCGAGGAGTCCACATTTTTTGAGGGTTTGAGATTTTCTTTCAAAATGGAGCATATACAAGAACTAACTTCAAACTGTGGGCTTTCACAGAAATTTTGACTGAGATTTTCCCAAAGACTTACATATCTTGTTCGATGTGTGGCTTCTTCGGGGATATTTTTGTCAGCTTCTTGCATGTTCCTGGGAAAAAAATTCGATTAAATCCTTTTTTATAATGATGATACCTACAATTCGGGGAATTGTATTTGCACATGGATACAGTTCAAATGTGGGCTAACTTCGTTTGCTTCAAAATACGGACGGATGTATACCGTACAATTATTATTTGGGACGTAATAATAACAAATTATCGAAGCAGAAAATTTTCCATTTGATCACAACGTCTGCAGCATCTTCGTTTGATTTGATAGGTTATTTCTACACACCAATTCTTTTCAGCTTCTCACCTGTCTCTCTCTCTCTCTGCTCCTCCTCCTCATCTTTCTTTGCTATCTATCTTTTTCTCTTCTTTGGATCGCTTCCTATATCTCCCTCTTCCTCTGTTCTCTCTTGTTTCTTGAATCTCTCTCTTTTCCTCTTTTCTCTTTTTTCTTCAATCTCTCTCTTCCTCTTTTCTCTCTTGTTTCTTGAATCTTTCTCTTCCTCTTTTTTTTCTTCTTCAATCTCTCTCTCTCTCCCTCTTTTTTCTTCAAACTCTCTCTCTCTCTTCCTCTTTTCTCTCTTCTTCAATCTCTTCAATTTCTCTCTCTCTTTTCTTCAATCTCTTCAATTTCTCTCTCTTTCTTTTCTTCAATTTCACTCTTTCTTTTCTTAAATCTCTCTCTCCTCTTTTCTCTCTCTTGCTTCAATCTCTCGCTTCCTCGTTTCCCTCTTTCTTTTCTTAAATCTCTCTCTTCCTCCTCCTCATCTCTCTTTCCCTTGGCGATCTTTCTCTTCCTCATTTCTCTTTCTCTTCAACGTCTCCCCTCTTCCTATTTCTCTGGATCATCTTTCACGTTCTCTTCTGCTATCTCTCTTTCTTTTCTTCAATCTCTTTCTCCTTCTCACCTATATTTTTGTTTTCTTCAATCACCTTCTTGCTCTTCCTCGTGTCTGTCTCTCCTGTACTTTTAATATCTGTCTAGCTCTTGGTTTTAAGCTCTGTCATCAATTGTACTTTTGCTTAACTTTTAATCTCGCATGCTCAACATTCGTGTGTATCTCTGTGTCGATGTCTATCTTGATCACTGTCTCTTTTCGTTTTCCTTCGCATGTCCATTTTTCTCTGTAACTCGGATTTGGTTCAATCTGGTTAATACATCCGTGATGTGCATTATATTGTCCCGTCTTGTAAGCATTAGCGGATCCCATGAATCCGATGGGGGATACGCGTACATCCCCGGAAATTGTCCATCCTTAAAGAATGTTGAGGGCAGCTCTTTTCTTTGTGATGTGCTACTACAAAGTATTATGGGAAGCAGGAAGTTCCTTTCAAACTCTATCTTTTCTCTGTTCTTTATAGAAATCTCACCCTGACTTTGTTCCTTTAACTGATAGGCACACTTTGCCCGGTGAAATCCGTCGGTTCTTCCTGCTGATTACTTTCCTTTTCATTAATTCCGGTTTACTCCTTGTGAGTGTGACTTCATGAATTCCGTCTTTCCCCTTCATCTATTCATCTTTTTGAGTAACAGGGTTGGTTTTGTGTCTTATATACCCTCACAAATCTTTTACTGAACAAAAAAAAACAACTCTTTTCTTCTCACCTATTTCTTTCCATTGCTTAGTATAGGTTAGTTCCTCTTTCTCTTCTCCATCCTTTTTCCTTAAATTCTGAGCTTGTTTTCTGGGATATTTTATTTCCTCTCTTCTAAACCGGTTTTATAAGTGATTGACTCTCTCTTTACCGTTCCAAAATCATTGAATAGTAGCTTTAAGAAAATATCTTTTGAAATGTGTACATTGAAAACCAACCCTGATTTTGTTGGACTTGGAAGCCATTAAAGTAATTGTGGGAGAGAAAACCAAGTCGAATTCAGTGGTCCAAAATGGATGGTGTTTTCTTCCGGGTTTTGTTTTGCTTTTCAAGTAAGCCAGATAAAACAGAGGATTTGCGGGGATCATCCTCTCCTAGTGATTTCTGAGTAAGAGGAGAGCAACCAAAAGGCTCTCTTCCCCTCCCCCCACCCATGATTGTGTGTGCGTGGCTGAGCAAGAAAAAAAACCGTTTGATTTCGTTTGTAACATAAAAGAAGCGTTTTTTTATTTAAAATAAAAAAAAACGGAGGAAGATATGGCTATACAAGGACAAAGAAGAGGGAAATGTCTGAAATGAGAGTGTAATAATCATAAGTTGTGCCCGTACACGCTCCATGCACCTTTGAACAAAGGAGGCGACAGAGGTGGAAAGAGGACATGGTAAAAAGAGGAAGGAAACCACACACACAGGCCCGTCTTACGACCATAACAGGAGCACTCTCTCTCTCTATCTCTCTTGACTTTTTCCAGGCATAAAGTTGGGCCATTTTCAAAGAGAGGGAAATGAGAGGGAGAAAGGGGGGAATTTTTATACAAACCTTTCTACTTAATTACATGGTAGAATGCACAATGTGCAAAACTTTGGCAAGTTCCGTAAGAGAGAAAGAAGAGAGAGGGAGAAAAAAAAAGTATTTCCAGCACCGTTTCAAAATGGCAGTTAAAGACAAGTTTTGTGATCATCATTATCATATCCTTCTTCTCCCCATTTTCATCTTCTCCTCCACGACCATGTAACAGTTTTATTTTCAAGTCCATTTCATTCCATCTTCTCCATACTCCTTTCCCCACCTTGGGAAGAAACCCAGGCGTCTAGACAGGGAAGAGAGAGAGAAGATTGTCTATGCTATATTAGAGGAAATAAAATAAGGAGTCAAACTTGCATGAAAATGTAAGTTTGCTTTCTCTTCCCTCCAACTCCTTGTTTTCTCTCTCTTCTGTAATGGAAAACACGTTTAAGACTTTTTTTCTCCCTTGTTCATTCTGAAGAAAATTGACGTGTAATTGAGGTAAGATGATGGGAGAGAGCATTTTTGGAGGAAGGAGCAGTCAACAAGGCACGTTGTAAAGCACTCACCATTCCATTGTGGAGTCGAGGAAAATTAAATTAAGATGCAATTGGATTCCTTTAATATTTCAAGGGCCTTTTTTTTGTCATTTTGTTCTAGGACTTTCTTTTCATTTTTCTCCACTTTGACGGCGGAAATGATATGGACAAAAGAGATTTTGTATTTGCAATAAGTTTCCAGAGTAAATGTTTTGGATCTTTTTTCCGGGTATTACCAGTATCGAACCTGTTTTTGTAGGAAGTACATACTGATCATCATTTCAAATTCAGAGTGACTGTAATATCCTTGTTTGCTTCTAAAAATAAGTTTTTTCCGCCAATTACTCCATTACAGTTTTCGTTCCTGTCCCACGCACATAAATAGCCGTATTAACCAAAATACTTCCTGTTTTTCCATTTTAAATACAAAATGTTTAAAAATAAAACACGTAAAATATTCTTCAGATGTCACAGGACAAGCGAGTGGAGAAATTGTGATGTTACGAAGAGTAATGAATGAAAAATATGGGAAAATCGAATCAAATTTAAAACTTGTTTTTGGAATTTGATGAAAAATTCTGTGATAAATACTGGAAAGTTCTTTGGTGAACTCTGCAATCTACTCGTATATTTCCTGGAGGAACTCGTCTGCTCTTTTTTTAGCCTCAACTTCCATTTCCTGTACAAGGCTACTAAAAAATGCAAGATGGGCGAAATAATTTAGTAGAAGGAGTAGTTTGCCTCAGAAAAAAAAACTTGTCACTTTGCCTAAGTGAAGAAGCATTAGAATAAAATCAAGTTTGTGTGTGTGTTTGAGTCTACCATTTTATGTACTCCTCCCTTTTTTCCCTACTTTCTCCAAATGCTTCTCCCTATGGACGAGGCTTCCCTTATTTATTTATGTTAAAAAATAATTTCCCTTCATCTGCAAGCGTATGTATACTAGCGTCCCTCTTCATGGATAAACAGCTACGGATTTTTTGGGAGTTGTGCACTCATGAAATACTAATGAATTTCCCCCATATATCATTGACACGATAAAAGAGATCCAATTGACGGAAGGCAACTTATTTTATTTCTCTTTCTGTTTTCTTCCTTCCTGTTTTTTTTCCCTGGCTACAATTATATTTTTTCGGTAGTACATTATCTACAAATATAGGATCTATGCACGATGGCCACAAAGGAAATGTTAAGACCTGGAGCAATAAATCTCTTATAAGATCAAAAAACGAATGGTTGAGAAACAAAGTTTTTTCTCACTTCCACATAAAAACACATAAACAAAGAGAGAAAACTGTTTAAAATAAAACTTTTTCCCCGTTACAAACTTTTTTCAACTACGTACACACTTTTTCTATTTATTTTTTTGAAAGCAAAACAATTTCTTGTGTAAACTATTACAAAGTAAAGCTATTTTCTATATTTGGCCATAAAAACTGTTTATCTTCTCAAGAGACCATTTTTATTTGGACAATATTTTGTATCTTCTGATCCTTATACTAACCTTTTTGATCATGTATGGATACAGATATTACACACATGCGTATAATTATCTATATCTACATATACATAATTATGTCTATTCCGACCACCAAATACAATGTTGGACATACAATAGTGTCTCAAATGGCTGTAAGAATGGTCCAAAACAAAATTGGTTTGTTCGACGGACTTAACACTGAGCTTATTGGTTTCTTTGTTGACCACTTTGCAACCGGTTAGAAGGAAATCTAATTAATATTTCATAATTAGGAATTTAATTAATTATTCCTACGTAATCTAATTAATATATATTTAAAAGTGTCATCGGTGTATTGCCCTAGCACAACTGCTCCAGGCAGATTCCTCCACTATTATCAATGAGCCTTGTTCAGATTAACAGTTTAACGGACTTAACGCTGAGCTTAATGGACTTAGCACGGAACTTCATGGACTTAAGACGAGTAACTTGACACGGGGCTGAACGGTCTTAATATATGAATTAATAATATCATAATAATATTAATATTATATTAAGACTTAACATGGAATTTTGGATGTAACATGGCACTTAATGGACTTAACACGGGAATTAATGGACTTATCATGGAACTTAATAGGCTTAACATGGGAATTAATGGACATATCATGGAACTTAATAGGCTTAACATGAGACCCAATGGACCCAACATGGAACTTAACATTGGACTTAATGGACTTAACATGAGACTTAATGAGCTTAACATATGACTTAAAGGACTTTACATGGACTTAAAGGACTTTAAATGGGACTTAATGTACTTAACATGGGACTTAATGAACCCAGCATGTGAATTAAAGTACTTGCCTGACTTGATACGTAACATGGGACTTAAACGGACTCCACACGGGACTTGGAATTACATTTAATGATTGAAGGGGCAAGTATTCACGAAGAGAACAAGTTGGTTGTCAGAGCAAATATGTAGTTAGCATTTCCCAATGTGTACTGTATACATGCGATGGGGGCAGAACAATATTTTCTAGTGGTAATTCACCCGGGAACAATTGCGAAAGGGGCAATTGTAAGGGGGACTGCACAATTGTTCGGGTGAAAGTCCTGTTAATACAAGGCCTTCCCTATTAGGTGTATCCCCCAATTGCTTCATTCTCTCTCCGAACGTTCGTCTTTAATTTAAGACACCTCCTCAGTAATAATGAGCTGTGTCATTAGACCTAGTTTATTATTTAGCCACGACCTGAGGTATTTTCGACAAACTTTTTAATGAGGATATATTTATTTAATACTTGGTGCAAAATGGCGAGCTTTGTTAATTAAAAAAAAAGGTCTTTCTCTCCCACTGACTTTCTCTTCTCTCTCTCTGTATGTTGTTGACTCCATTTTTTTGTGGACTTTCTTATTCTTAAGTTTCTTTTTTTTCTCCTATCACCCCCCCCTCCTCCCAGGACTACTACGACCCCCCCCCAACGTTCCTTCAGGGAAGATCAGGACACAGAGAGTGGATGTGTTTGTTTAAATTTCTTTCCCAAGAATTTCTTCATTCCCCTTGGAGAAAGAGGAGGAAAAGTTGGATAAAAAAAATCTAGGTCTGTTGAGGAGGGAAAGAAAGTGAAATCTTGTTGTTGTTGATGTAGGATTTTCATCCTATACCTTCCACTATACACGTATACATTACATATTGTTTGGATAACCCATATAATTTTTTCTTGTATATACTACACTGTATTCCTTGACTGTTTACGTAGGAGGGAGACCAGGTATGGCGGAGGAAGGAGTATAGTAATGTTTGTGAATTTTACGCAACAACAACTAGCTAAATGCTTGGGTTAGGAGCTTGTAGTAGTTGCAAGGGGTTGTATATATAATGTATGAAATATAGCGCTTCTTGTCCTCATCCTACTACAGTACAATTTTATTCAGATGCTATTCTCTCTCTCTCTCTCCCTTTCTCCAAACTTTTTTAGGTGGTTCAATTTACTCGTGGCACACATCTCCCTTTTGCTCAAGTGAGAAAATAGGAGAGAGAAACAAGGGAGAAAAAGTGCACTCGCATATACATAGACATGCACGGAGTTGTTTCATTCAATTTAAGTTGAGGGAGAAAAAGCCTCGTCTCAGTGGTGATCATTTATTTACACCTTTTGGTCCTGCTCAGGCTCAAGTTTAGAGAGAGAGAGAGAGAGAGAGAGAGAGAGATCCATTTACAAGTATGAACATAGACTAAGTTAAAAGTTTCTGACTGGCAAACAGTCTTCAAACAAATGACTCCTCTCTTTCTCTTTTTCCCTCCTTCAATGCCTCTCTTCCTCCTTTTCTCCACTATCTCTCATAAAAATATGCACGTATATACGGAATAAGCCATATTGGGACTGGTCCTCAAGCTTATGAGTAGCAAATATGTGCTCACATTTAAACAGGCTTCTGCCGGTACTTCATCCAGGTTGAGGGTTCACCCTGTCCAGGCGGAGGGGGAAGATCCATGGGTCTTCCTATTTCGTAGTAGTTATGATTCCCCAAGTTTAAAGTCTGGGGAGTATTGAGGTAAAAAAGGGGGAGAGAAGGGGAGGAGAAAGGCAAAAAGCTCTTTTTGCTGTACATTTAATATGTGAAAGTTCTCTATCAGTTTTATGTTGGACCTCATTGGAAGTGGAGAGATGATCGTGATCTCTACGAAAGTTTTCATTGTCAAAAAAAATTTCAAAACTACTACACTGCATTCCCTACAATTTAGCTCACTTTCGTAATTTCTCTCTCTCTCTCTCCCTCTCACTTTCTCCCCCTCTCATTTACTCTCATTTCGTAACCCCAAAATTTTGAAGTGCTTTCCACTATATTATGTTTTGAGGGCTTTCTCTCTCCCCTCCTACCGCTTTCATCTCTCACGCTTACGCTTAATTCCATCCCGTTTATTCCCATTTCACCCTTCAACCCCTCGCTTTACACGGCCACATTATTCCAAGCCTGGTGTCTGAAGGTAACTATGAACACGTTTTTTCACATCTTCCTGAAAATTCCACTGGGATAAAATTTTAGGATATTTTGTTTTCATATTTTGTTTCATATTTTGTTTCATATTTTTCATCAAATGGTCTCCGTTTTTAATAAGACATGACACAGCATCAAGCTTCAATTTCAAATTCCAATTCTCTCCTTCTCTCTTTAATTCTTTCTCTCTCTCTTTCTTTCTTTCTCTCTCTCTCTCTCTTTCTTTCTTTCTCCCCCTCTCTCTTTCT
>JAQGBT010003895.1:0-18137 GCA_034698585.1 Disparrhopalites patrizii | reverse complement strand
CTCTTTTTATTTTTATTTTCCTGTTTTTCTCTCTCCTCTTTTTATTTTTATTTTCCTGTTTTTCTCTCTCCTCTTTTTATTTTTATTTTCCTGTTTTTCTCTCTCCTCTTTTTATTTTTATTTTCCTGTTTTTCTCTCTCCTCTTTTTATTTTTATTTTCCTGTTTTTCTCTCTCCTCTTTTTATTTTTATTTTCCTGTTTTTCTCTCTCCTCTTTTTATTTTTATTTTCCTGTTTTTCTCTCTCCTCTTTTTATTTTTATTTTCCTGTTTTTCTCTCTCCTCTTTTTATTTTTATTTTCCTGTTTTTCTCTCTCCTCTTTTTATTTTTATTTTCCTGTTTTTCTCTCTCCTCTTTTTATTTTTATTTTCTCCTTTGTCATTTTTCTCTTCTCATTTTTTCCTTTTCTCGTTTTTTCTCTCCTTCTTGATCTTTCTCTTCTCATTTTTTCCTTTTCTCGTTTTTCTCTCCTTCTTGATCTTTCTCTTCTCATTTTCTCCTTTTTTTGTGTCTCCTTTTCTCATTTTTTTCTCCGTTTTCATCTCGTGTCTCCTTTTCTCTCTCTCCTCCTTTTGTTTTTCTTTTCTCATTTTCCTCTCCTTATTGAACTTTCTCTTCTCATTTTCTCCTTTTTTTCCGTCTCCTTTTGGATCCTTCTTTCCTCCTTTTTTATGTTGTTCTTCTCTTTTTTTAGTATCTTTCCCCTGATTTAAATGTCTTCCTCTACCTTTTTAATTTCTCTTCTTTATTGCCTTTTTTCCTTTTTCTCTCCCTTCTGTATCTAGCCGTTGTATGTATTTTTGTGGCAGTAAGTGTTTTTGGTTTCTCTCTCTTTTCGCTCGTTTGTTAACATTGTCACTCCGCTTTCTCGCTTTTGTTAGCTGATGGTCGCATTGTCTCTAATTCGTCTCTTCTTCTTGGCTCTCTCCACGATTGATATCCCGTACATTCCTTGCTTTCCCTCTCGCCTCGAACCTACAGAAAGTCCTCTCCCTTGGCTTCCCCACCCTCCGTGTGTCAATCAGTCCCGCACTTTGATCGGTCTCCGTCTTTTTTCGTGACCCTCCCTCCCACCCCATCCGTGTGCAACTCCTACCACACGTATTAGTAGAAATTTTGATATCAAGTCTAATCGTCTACCGGCAACAAAAGACGGAACGGATATCAAACGTTGTCCCAATTTATTCCACAAACACACCCTAACAATTAAAGTTTGGTAAAAAAAAAAAATATACGAAAGAAAGAAGGGAAGAAGAATGGAAGGGTTCTTCCCCATAATCATCATCTTTTGTGCTCACACACAACACGCATATACTTTTCAAAGAGGTGTACAGTCGGTTACTTTTCTTTTTTTTTTATTCTCAAAAAATCCTTGCCTCCCCCTCCCCACCAAAAATAGGACCAAGGGTAGTTTTCTCCCTGGGAGAATTCTCTCGTTTCCTCCTCTTATTTGTTGTAAAGTTTGTCAGTTATTCCCATTCATCTCAACAAGGCATTATGCACATGACATGTGTACCTATGTATGGTCGTTTAAATCCTGTAAAAAAAATTGTAACGTTTAAATTGTAAGCTAATATGCCTCTATTATCAGAGGCTCCTGTAGTATTAATACAAATTCTTTTTTATGTGCCATAGGGATGGTCCTTGGGACAAGTTTTGGCGCATCTGCCCCTCAAAAATTACGTGACACAATAATAAATAAGTGTCTCTGTAGGACTTGGGAGGTTCCCCCATTGTCAAACGAGGGTAATTGGTGGTGCCCCTGAAATTTGAGAACTGTACTATATACCAAAGGGGAAATCCTGACCACATTTTATTGGGTTATTTATTACATTTCCTGGTAATGAATTTACTTTCCACTGATCAAAACATTTGGGGAATCTCATCCTCCCCTTTGAATCCGAGCGGAGGAGCAGGATAGCCTTTATCCTCTTTGAAAACACCCGCCAATCACATTTCAAATCTCTGGATAATATTTACAAACATTGGAGCTCCATAAACACGCCTTTTATTATTCAGATGTCAATGAAAAAGTAAATATTATTTTAAAAACTTTTATAAATTCCCATTTTCCATGGATGAACCAATCATATAATTTTGCTACCAACTACTTTTTTTCATAATTCCAAAGCTGACAAGATACAAGTGTTGTACTGTTTAAGTTACAGCCAAAATCAACGAATAATTAGTCGAACAGTTTTATTTTCTGCATCAAAATCATTAAAATACGTGTCGCACCGGATAAAAGGAATTTTTAAGTCTTAACTCGATCACAAAGCACATATGTATGTAGGTATACATACACATACATAAATAATATAGTGAACACATATGTATGTAATACGTATAATCAGCCATCAACTTAAGTTTTGCAAGAGTTAGTACGACACACACAATACGGTATAGCTTTCAGCATTCAAAATGGTAACTTGGCTTAGTCATTGGTTGGAAGTCCCATAAGTGCTTAATATGTACCACCGGGTATTTGTATATCTCTACTACAGTCTGCCCCTACAGTTGTGGGATATGCCGAAAAAGAATATGTACACACACAATTTCATATGAAAACAAGAAGTATAAAAAAACATAAATGCATGAATGTATACTGACAAAAAGGGAATTTGTGTGTGTGTGTGTGTGTGTGTCTGTGAATTAGATGAGATAAGATTGCATGTGACAAATGAGCGTGTGGCTTTCTTTTGTGGCTCCGATTGCATTGTTGTGGTTTGGGACTCGCTAGTGTGTGATGATGATTAGCAAAGGACCACAGATTGCAAAACATGTTATTCCATGTTGCACGCCCAACAAATTAAAAAAAAAGAGGGAAAGAGACAGGCATACAGAGAGAAGAGAGAGAGAGAGAGAGAGAGAGAGAGGTAGAAAGAGAGAGAAAGAGACAGAGAGACAGAGAGAGAGAGGAATGAAAGGGAAAAAACCTTACCATACACACCATAAGGTCTACAACATGTTCAGATTTCTATCTTTTCAAATGTCTAGCATTCATGAGAATGCTGTAGTAGTCGACATTTTGAAACGGTTTTTTGGCAGGCATTGCATGGCGTGTATTTATATGTGATTATATAGTCTTTTTCTCTCTCTCTCTCTCTCACTCTCTCTCTCTGTCTCTCTCTCTCTCTCCATGGCCAGGTGTCTTCCTCCACCTACATGACGATTTGTTTTTCACAAGGGCTGTCACTTTTCTCTCTTTACTTCTCTCTCTCTCTCTCTCTGGCTCTTCCCATAAAAAAACCTTCAAACAGAAAGCGCGTATGTGTAATTCCGCAGGAAAATAAGTAATAATAATATCCCGTTTAATGTAGCCCCCAACGACGCCGTTTCTCTCATAAGTCAGAGTGTTAGGATGATTTTTTCCATTAACTCTACCTCAACAAATACATATGTATACTGAAATGTGTACGTACATGTACATACCCTCCATTTACACTTAAATGAAGGGTGTAGAAGAAAAGTAGGAGAAAAAAGGGTTTTGCAGTTTTTTTCCCCGGGGTCAACTCCCCCTGTCACTTAAGGATGAAAGTACTATAGGAGAAGATTTGTTTTTTTTACCCATACGGCGTCTGACGAGGCAGAAGAAGTGTCCAAAAACGGGGGATTTTCGTCTCACTTGTGTAAACAACGTTTTTTTCGAAGGGAATGCTTGTTTGTGTAAAAATGATTTCTTTTTATGACGAAACCATATTACATCTATACTTGGGGTAATTACGACACGCGGGGATCGGAGCAATACACTTTGTAATTAGGGGGAGTACACATGTACTATCCATATGGGTGTATACATAGGTGTGTAATTTTTTTTTTCAATTTTCTCCCCGCTTTCTTTGAGACAACCTTTTACAATTTAGGGGAGGATAATTTTTTCTCTCTTGTACATGGTGGAACCAGGTGAAAAAGTCATCTTCATGATGAGGGGAGGTGGCAACTTTTAGTGGGGCCCCATGCTTTGAAAGGGGAGAGAGATTAGGACAATGTATTAAATGTATGGAGTGTATTTTGGGGTTAGTATTTGTTTTGGGGTAATTCGAAGAAAGACAACAAGAAAAAAAACTGGCTAAATGTGTATAAACGATCAATGAAAAATCTTTTATCCAAGAAAAATAGAAAATTGCGAATAATTAAGTGAATAAGATACATAAATATGAATAATGAGATATTTCCCCTATAAAAAATCCCGGGGCGCGTGAATCTGTAATTCTTCATATCCAGAAACTATATATGTACGCGGGGCCAAAAAAAAATCTACAATGTATTATCACCCCTCATCTTTGAAAATCCTGAAAGAACAAGTAGCCCAAATTGAGATGAAAGACCTTGCTCCTTTTAAAAATGCATCCCCACACTCGCCAAGTGTAATTCGGAGTGATGGGAACAAGTGAAAGAAAACAAATACACAAGTGGTGTATTTAACCAGGAGTAAATTGACTTTGTATATTGCTATTGAATTATAAGTGAATAATTGGACTTGTAATAAAAGCGTGTGTGTATTTTATAATAACAATTGGATGAGGAGTCAGAATTATGAAGCCTCTATCTCTCTCCCTCCTTTTGAAACTTGAGATGAGCGTTGGTGAGTGAAGTGCCCAAAAAAATGGGCATTGTTAGTTTTAGTTCATAAGCGAGATGCTGCAGAGAGATGATAATGATGGGTGATAGACCAAGTGAGTGGCTTTGTTCTCAGGGAGCTTAAGATGAAGAGAGAGAGAGAGAGAGAGAGAGAGAGAGAGAGAGAGAGGAAGAGGAGTGAATAGATTTCTCACTAATAAATGTTTCAGACGAAGATGAATGAAGGAGGAGGGGATGAAGAAGACGGAGAAGACCCATTCTTTTTTGGTGGGCTGAAGCAGTAGTGTGTACTATTTAGTTGGGGAAAGAAGCACAAGTAGTTAATAGTAGCTCATCATGCTGGTGGTAGTGGTGGTGGTTATGAGAAGAGTAATGATTTGGACGTGAGAAGTGTATGTAAAAGTGTAAAAGGCGAGGTGGATGAGCAGGAGGAGAGGACGTGCAGAAAAAGACATGGTAAGGAAGGAGGAGAGAATGGACTCCTTAGTACATAGCAATTATCTTATGTCATGAGAGGGAGAGGGAGAGATTCCGCCTTCTTTCATACAGGAACCATTAAAGACAAGAGAGAGAAGTAGAGAGAAATAGAGAGGGTCAGAGAGAAGGAGAGAGAAATAGAGAGGGTCAGAGAGAAGGAGAGAGAAATAGAGAGCAAGAAAAGGACAGTGAAAGAGAAGGAGAGAGAAAGAGAGAGAGAAATAGAAAGGATGCGAGAGAAGGAGAGAGAAAGAGAAGGAGAGAGAAAGAGAATGGGAGAAAGAGAAGGAGAGAGAAATAGAGAGAGAAATAGAGAGGATGCGAGAAAAGGAGAGAGCGAGAGAAGGACAGAGAAAGAGAAGGAGAGAGAAAGAGAAGGAGATACCGAGAAGGAGAGAAAAAGAGCCGTAAAGAAAGAGAAATGCACAGGCTAAAAGGTGAAATATTTAACTAAAAATTGACGGGGAGAAGCCTTAGTAGAAACGGAGTTAGGCATCCAGTCAGTGGGAAAGAGACAAGGAATAAAGGGTAAAAGGAGAAAATAGAGAATAATATGAAGAGAGAGTGATTTGGTGTGCCATTTGGTTAGCTAGAATTATTTGCTTACGAAGATGCAGAACCAAGCGTTATGCGAAAAATGGGATAGACGTGACGAAATTCTGCCCTAGAGTCAGAGGTGAAAATAAGAAATAATAAAAATGCCCGGAAAACAAGCGCAAAAGGGATAAAAGAGGAATTTTGAAGAGATAGAGAAACAGAGAATGTTTATGGGGAGGCAAATCTACTTTTAAGGAGCAGAACAATCCGGAAGAGTGGGAAGAAGAGCTAAGCAATTTGGTAGGGAAGAAAGAGAGAGAGAGAGAGGGAGAAAATTTGAAGCAGAAGAGACAGAGAGGGAGATAATTTGGAATGGAATAGAGCTTAAAGATTTGTAAAAGGAAGAGAGAGCGACAGACACAGCGACAGAGAGAGCTACAGAGAGAGCGAGAGAGCGCGAGAGAGCGCGAGAGAGAGCGAGAGAGAGAGCGAGAGAGAGAGCGAGAGAGAGAGAGAGCGAGAAGAAGAGAAAATTTTGATAGTAACAGAGAAAAGCAAAGCAAAAGAGAAGAAATTGAGGAGACGCGAGAGAAAGGAAATTTTTGGAGAGTAGAAGGAGAATTTCAGAGAGAATTTAAGTCACACAAAAATAAACACCTAAACAGTTGCGAAAGAGAGAGATTCTGAGGAGAAGGAAAAAGGGAAGAGAGAAAGAGACGATAATAAGAGAAGAGAGAGAAAAAGGAGAGAATTTGTAGTGGAAGAGACTAAAGGTGAGTTCTCGCTGGAAAATCAACACCTATAATCATCTGGTCTTGAATTAACAACTGTAATCATGTTGATTTTTATGCGTCATATGGTCCCCCTTGTTAGAAAAACTGACTGCTCCTCGTCTCTCTCTCTCTCTCTCTCTCTTTCTCTCGCTCTCTCACCATAATATAATCATATGATTAGCCACTACATACGAGAAGGTGTGACGTACATATGTACTTCGTCATGACCCACCACCGACTCGGCGTTATGGAATGTTTTATCCTTCCATACTATCTACATCAGACACACACACGGACATATTCACTATGCTAGCATTTATTGTTAGTACTAACATATACAGGCATTCAGGCCCAAGCCCACTCTGGTTAACTCTGGCGTAATAACCAGCCTACGAAGTGGGGGTTATTAACACAAGAGAGGTACAGACGTGGGGAGAGTTATGAAGAGCAGGGTACACCCAGTGTGCTTATTATTATTATTATTATTGTTACGTACGGGCAAAGGCTACGATGTGTGGAAAAAGAAAAGAGGGAGGAGGGGGAGGGGAGACCACCGTGATGTTTTAGGGAGATATATTCTTTATCTCTCTCTCTTTCTTCGCTCTCACTCTTTCTCTCTCTCTCTCTCTCTCTCTGTCGACTCCTCTCTGACATAAAAAATCAACATGGAGGCGGAGTCGACAAACAAGCCCAGAGATTGCATGTGTATATTATACATACATATTTTATGGGTTTCAACAACTTTTGCATCTTGGAGACTGAATGACTTTATAAAATTAGAACTTTTATTATTATTGTTATTAGTATTATCATAGCTCGACCATTTACCCTCGAGAGAGATGAGAAAGAGAGAGAAACAGAGAGAGAGAGAGAGAGAGAGAGAGAGGCAAGAGCCGAAAAAAAGAGAATTTCCATATCACACTTTTTCTCGCCTTCCTTTTTTCCCCATGGATTTTTAAGTGAATAAATACCTTTTTCTCAACCTTCCATACAGTCGGATGAGGGAAGAGGCGGACATAAAGAGGAAGGTAGTCAATCCATGAAATAAATACTCCAATGTATTTGGTTTTTTTTTCTGCTGGTTTTTCCCCATTCTTGTCTGTCTGGTATTTGGAAAAAAAATGACTTTATACATTATTTGGGGAAAAGGCGGATATTACGTTGGAGCTGAGGGGAATTAATTTGGTGGGTAAATGTACTAAATTATAAGGAAATGTGTTCTGCAGGTAAAAAATTGGGGGGAAAGACTTATGGGAAATGTTTATTGAAAAAAAAAATAATGTTTTTTATGGTTTCATTGAGTGCGTTATGTGTTGTCATTTAATTTATCCTTTTTGGCACATGTCAGATTTTATCCCGTAGTGTCTTAGAGAATGGAAAAAAAGGACATTCGGAGATTGGTCAAAGGAATTCCTTTACGTTTTGATAACCCTTCCTGTCTGATTTCATTAACCTTTACTTGTAATTACTACACAAATGTAAAAAAAAAAAAACTTGTTTCTCATATTCACTGATGTTTTTTCGTTATGAAATTAAACTTTCCCGATTGTGCCCACCTGAATTTTAACCTGTGGGATGTTTAGATGATATTCGTGTTGCTTTTTATGACATGATTCTATCGGAATTTTGTTTTGTTTTTGCATTTGAAATTTTTTGGAGCGGGAGGATTTTCACTGGCTTTGTAATTCAAAATATGCTCATAAAGCGTTTCCCGGCACGGTCAAAGTTGCTTTGGGAACTTGTCTTGACCAAAGTCTCCCTTTTTTGCCATTTCCTTCCTCCTCTCAATTTTTTTCTACGAAAAGATTACAAACTGGCAAATTTCCCTAATTTGTTAGGTTTCAAATAATTTAATTGGGATCCTTTTGCCATTAGAATGTCTCGTGGAATAGCATTTGAACTATAGTAAGGTCAAAGTTATACTATGGCCTCATCTCACCCAACACCGTATTTTACATCCAGCGTAAATACACTTTCGAGTGGAAGTTCTTCCTCCCCAAAAAAATGCTACATGAATTACTCCACACAGGTTAAAACAGATACTTTTTCAATACAAAAGTTTTTTTCGGAAAGGAAATCTTCCACCAGCAAACACAATTCTTTGTAAACAAGTGAGAGAAGAGGAAATTCTTCAGGGTTTACTGGTAAATAAATTAAAGTATGCAGGTACTGGACCAACTCCGTAGCTGGGCTCCGTGTCTCTTGCTCTCTCCCGCGTCGTAAGAGATGAGAAGTGAAGAAAAAAACTTCTTTTTTTTTTTGAAAAAAAAATGCATCTCTGACACGAAAAAGTCCTGTAAAGTATGGCAATAGGGAATCATATAAGGAAGGAAAGAAAAGTGTCTGAGGAAGAGAATGCAATGGGATTCTTCTCTCTCTCTTTCTCTCTCTCTCTCTCTCTCTTTCTCCCTTTTCCTCTCTCTCTCTCTCTCTCACCATAAATTTAGTACAAGGTTCGACGTTGATATAGACTTTGATGACATGATGAGAGATGTGATCGACTTTTATCTCTGGGAATAATCTGCATTCTTGCCAGTGGAGGCACAACTCTCCCTTCATGTGCTTCCAAGGTTGTATATATCCACATGGATTACAAATGTATATGTACATGTATATACATGTACATATTCCGTCTGCATCCTCTAGCCACAAGGATTTAGTTAGTAAGACTTTTTCGAACCAAATTCTTTTGATTGTCTTTGCTCCAAAGCCGACCATCATCATCTTCCTCCACCCTTTTGCATGTCTTCTTCGGCCGTCATTTCTTCTTCTTTTTTCAATTCTCTGTACTTCTCCTCCTAGCTCTTTCTCTTCTTCAACAATTCTCCCCTGAATATGTCCTTCTGAATGTGATCAATCGGATCCACCGTATTTTCTTAAGCACATCCCACTTCCATATTAATTGATCGGTAATAAATCCCAAAATTTTCCATTTGTATGTCGTCACAAAGGGAAAAAAGTCAATAGAGGAAAAAAGGGAAACTCATGCTTTTAACCAAAACAAAACAACAACGGAGATGGACAGGGCAAATTTGATGGCTACAATTTCATGCGGAATCTAGGTGGCAGTTAGTCATGTTTAACTGCGTCATGTTTAACTCCTTTTACCCTCTGGAGGAGATGGTATAGGAATGAGCAAGAAGGGGAAAAAGGCTGGAAATAGGAATAAAAGAAAGCCTTTCGTCAAAAAAAAAAGAAAAAAGAACAAGTCAGAAAAGGTAATGCACAAGTCGCCATGTCTTTCGGTATTCATGGATGAAAGGAAGCCAAACGAGCCGCGGTCAGTCTGAGGTTATCTTGAAGCCATCCACTCAGCTTCTTTGCTCTGTCTGTCCGTGGGATTCCCTTCCCCTTTCATTTCTCTCGAAAGACCTCTTTTCCCATTCTCTCTCCTCCAGTCCTTGTATTTTCTCAGTTTACAAGGGATCATTCTTAAAGTAATACCAATAGAGTTCCTTATCGGCTACTTTATTTTCATTCCCAACTTGATTTCCTACTTGAAATGGCTTTTCACATCGATATTTGGTTTCTCAACCAAAATTTTTTCATTTTTGTTTTTTCAATTTTGTTTAATAACGCTCCAAAATCACATTCTCGTAATTGAACAAAGGCTTGCCGGAATAAATTCGAAATTGAACTCATAATTCAAATTGAGGGGTAAAATTATGATTTTCAATTGCGATTAATTAGCAAATTGTTTCTAGATGCGATGGAAGACGACTGCTAGACAGTAACAGTAGATTTATCATGAAAACTTTTAATTAATTAATTAAGTAAACAAGTAATTAAAAGCAAGAAAATAATTTTTAAACGTTAAAATGTATTAATTTAACACATCTTAATGGAAATTGAATAGATAAACACATCTTAAGAAAATATTAGAATTGTCGCGGACGAATTTCTAATTAAAAATGTTCGAACTTGAAAAAATGGAACGGACATTAAAACTCATCAAAATTGGCTGGATAAGGAACTCTATGAATTTCCCAAAGAAAGTGTGGCCGCTCCCACTTACTGTAAAGGGAGATGGAGCGAGAATTGCCAGGATTTTTCCATTTCGTGTGTGTGAAATGTTGAACTATCTCCTTGATTACCTCTCGACCTTTCGTGGGAGGAACATTGAAAGATGACATCTGAAAGGAGAAACAAAACTTTTCAAGAAAAAGGGGTAACTTATACATGGGAAGATGTATTTAAAAAAAAAAGGGATATAAACATGGGTCTTACTCACCACGAAATATAACACTAATAAATAGGTCCATTAATTTCTCCTCCTTATTGGAGAGAGAAGGCTTCCATAGAATGTCATCATGAATCACATCTCATCCCGTCGCTCCCTTTTAAGAGACGCTGCAAGATCAAGAGGGAGCCGGGGATTGTCAATAATTAATTGGGACTAATCATGAAATACATTTGTATCCCCTGATAATTTCCATTCATGTTTAATGGCCCATCAGACAAGATATGACACTCCATCCTCGCCTCTCACAGTCCCCTATGTATCATTTCAGGTCTTATGAAAAGGGACAAAAATAAATAAAAACATTAAATTCAACATTACTAAAACGATAGATAGATACGTCAGGGAAAGAAAAGACATCAAAAAAATATCCAGAAGAAACAAAAATCCATTTCCCTTGTGTCATCTACCCGCCGCCAAAACATCTTTTTATTCCTGGGTTACAAATACCGCCTTAAGCACACCATGAATATTAAGGGAAGGACTTAAGAAGCTACTTTATTTAATCTTGTCATTTTTTGGTGTCTTATCAACACAGTAGTATATAAGAAGCTATTCCAAGAAATTCCCATGAATACAAGCCCTACAAAGGAATTAATGTCCATTAATAATGGTGAAATTGTATACAGAAGGAAATGTTATTACGAGAGTGACGACACGAGTAAAAAGGCATCATTTTCAATTTTGAAGGTATTTAATTAAGAAAAAAAGGTTGCGTGTGGAAACCCACGGACATTTTAATTGACTTTCTCATTTAAAGACACGTAACAATGAGTCAATTTATTTATTTTTTGTATGGGAGAAATATAAATGTATTTTTTTTTGTATATTTTTTTCCAGTGATTTGCTCGTAAATTGTGATCAATGCCTCTGCTTCTTTGGTATATAAATCGTGTTTATTAATGTATTTATTTCCCCCTTTTCCAAACACACGAGACAACTACGGACAGAGGCCACTTACGTGTGTTTGTTTAGCCACATTGCTAAATGGCCTTCATGAATGAATCTACTCCTTTTTCTCTGTTTGTTTTTATTTTCAGCCCTTTAAGCTTCTAACTTGATAATTTATTGGACGTGCCATTACCACCCTTTTTTGCATACATGAAGGTATTGACTCGAGAGAATGAGAGAGGGAAAGAGAGAAAGAGAGGATATCATTAATATTATTAGCACCGTGTTGTTGTAACCTATTTACCAGCGCCATACACAATATACCTACCCATTTTCCCTCTATATTTTATTTACATCACAAGTGTATAATACCACCCAAGCAAATAATTTACTGCTCATGCATGATGAGAGAGATCTCTCTCCCTTTTGTCAAATTTATAGTATGTGAATGTGTGTGTGTGTGTGCTCAAAACATAAAAGACACCCAAACGTTTCGGGCATGTCGCCCGTGAGGTGATTATCCTTACATTAATGTTGGAGAGAAAAAGCGTGATTTGCTTCGTAATTTATGTCTCTAAAATACAACATGGATGACATGCAGGTATACCTCACGTGTGTGTATGCACGTACATACACATGGTATACATATATGGGCTTGTCCCTAGTCTGAATATGCGCCTAAAGATGCCTCCTGTACAAATAACAGACTCGTGTATAGAGAAGAAAAATAAACAAATTATTTACGACGGACAACACAATGATGATGGTCAAAAGAGGAAAATGGACAAAAATATTTTCGAATATTTTTGTCATTACAATGCTCCTTTGCAAATTTTTTACGAAATTAATCACTCTGATTAACAGTTAAGGGTCCTTTTCGACTGGTTAATATTTAATTGCAGAAGTAGCTAAAAGGGATCTAAATCCTGAAAATTATTTCGTAAACGAGGAAAAATGGGATTTTTGCAGCTCTATAGATGCTATATCCTACCATCCAAAACCTCCAGCCAGTGTTGGCACATCCCATTTACAGGTAACGAGGTCCCTTATCGAACTTGTTGGTATACATGTACTGGCCTGCGAACGGGAAAGCAATTACTACAGAGTGAAAGAATCATTTCAAGGTAAAAGTCAAGGGAAATGTAGTATTGGGAGGAATCGCGAGAAAATTATTCATGGCACCCAAAGCCGCCCTATTAATTTGATGTGACGCGATTACACGTGCAAAAGGCAGCTTGAGATATCTATCACTGCTCCAAGAACCATCCAATAGATTACTCTCAAGGGAGCTCTTTGTAGTATTTACATGTAGTGTTGAAAACAAAAAGGTGAGAAGCAAGGCTGAGAGAATAAATAGAAGCGAAAAATAATCCATCCAATGACGGAGAGTGAGACACTCCAGTTTGAACCAATCAGAAGGTACATATTAGGTGCTCATGCTTAATGTCTGCACTATATTTTTTTTGTACTTGTACATGGACGTATGTATCATTTAAAAAAAAAATACACAATAAAAATAAATGTGCCCGTCCATACATTGACGTGAGAGGGGAAAACATACAAAATTCGCACAAGACCAGAACCGGCTTGTAATCTATGATTCAACATTGCCGAAAGCAATTCACACATTCCCTCTCTCTCCTTCATGATAAGTATTAGTACATGCAAATTCCTATAGAGACATATATCTCAAAAACAAAAACTTCACTGGCAAAAGGGAAAAAGTCCCCTTTTTACAGGGTCTTCATCAGAGTGTTCATTTGCATTTTCGAGGCGTAAACCAACGGGACATTTTGATGTAATATTTTTGAAACACTTTGAAAGAGACCAAAAAGCTCTTAGCACACTTCAATCATAAATAACTACAGGCTACTACTATTTTTTAAATACTCCATACATATGTACGTCATCCATAGTTAACTATTGTACGCATGTATACACACGCCTAATACATATTCTGTGAGAGACAAGTCCAAGGAATGAGAACTACAGAGTCGGATGGAGAGTCGGAAGGGGCAATACGAGAGAGACGAGGCGAGACGGAGTGTGGTTTGGGAATCAATTTTGAAGGCGACACGAAATTGACGAAATAATAGAAAGACATACAAATACAAGTACATTGAAAGGGAATGTGGAGAGACTATTAAGAAGGCAGAGGGACACATGGAGAGCTGGAGAAAAGAGAAGGGAAAGAGGGTGGCAAATACGGACCAAAACACGGGACTAGAAAGACCGACAAAGGTACCCATGGGCGCACTCATCGTGTGTGAGGAGTTAAGACAACGAGAGGAGCACAAGTTACTATTCACTTATGCATGTACATGTATATATGCATAAATAAACACGTATAAATAGCCACTAAAATTACTGTGCAAAGAGAGGAAACCCTCTCAAAAAGACAATTGATAGCACAAGTATGGGGCAATAACAACGTATGTAAATGACCTTTAGCTACATTTCCTCTGGAGATGGACATTACCCCTTTCAATTCATAATCCCCGCAATGTCCTCCCCTTCTGTATATCCCATGGAAACTACGTACCCGGGGACGATACAGAGTCAAAGCAACCAAGACAGGGAATTTCAGAGACAAGGAAAGAGAAAGCTAGAACGACAGCGGAAAGGACAGCGAGCGAACGAGAAAGAGGCAGACAATGTAAGACAGCGAAAGCGTAATATTAACCGTGAAATAGATATATACAGGGAGAAAGACAGCGAGAGACCGTGAAAGAGAGAGTAATAGAGAGAGAGAGACGGAGAAAGACGATGAGTAAGACATACAGATAGTAGCCGTGTAAATTGTTATACGGATAAGTTTCCTTTGGATAATGGGATGTATTAGGGAACGTATGGACACTCGCTTCACTCAACGAGGGCGAGACGACAACGGAGAGAATAAAAGGATGGAACAAAACAAGGATAGAGGGAGATAGAGAAGGGAAAATGGGAGTGAGAGAAAGAAAGACAATGAAGGAGAACGAGAAGGATGTGCAATGAGAGAGAGATACAGGAAACGACGGGGAGAGAGAGAGAAAAAAAGAAGGACGAGATAGAGAGAGAGAGCGAGAGAAAAGCAATAGAAGAGAGAGAAGACCGAAGAGAGAGGAGGACAACGAGACAAAGAGAGAGAAAGCCAACAAAAGAGAGAAAAAAGACAACGAAAGAGAGAGAGTTAGCCAACAGAAGAGAGAGAGAGAGAGAGAGAGAAAGCCAACAAAAGAGAGAAAAAAGGCAACAAAAGAGAGAAATAAAATCAAGGAGAGGGAAAAAGGCAACGAAATAAAGAAATAAAATGAAGGAGAGGGAAAAAGGCAACAAAAGAGAGAAATAAAATAAAGGAGAGGGAAAAAGGCAACAAAAGAGAGAAATAAAATAAAGGAGAGGGAAAAAGGGAACGAAAGAGAGAAATAAAATGAAGGAGAGGGAAAAAGGGAGCGAAAGAGAGACAGAAAGCACAAGTACGGGAGAAAAACGGAAGAAAATAGAGAAGAAAAAGGAAATTATAATTCAGAGAAAAAAAGAGAAAGAGCTAGGTCCATAGTAGCGCGAATAGTTTACCTAAATAAAGCAGATTTTTCGAAATAATAATCTCAACATAGAGAAAACCATAATTATGACTGTAAAATGCGGAAACCTACTAGAAGACTACTAGAAAAACGTTTTTGCACATATGTATACCATATCCATAAAAATCATACAAAAAGTGGAAATAAAAGCCAGAAAATAGAATTGAGTTCATTTGGCTAGCGAGAAGGGGGAAATATATGGAGGAGTTAAATATTTTAACGAGAAAAAAATGTGGTTGGCTCATGCATCCCTCGTACATAAATAGGGATGTAATAAAATAAAATTTAAAAAAAAAGTCTTGGAAGGGGTAGAAGAGGGCCAGTGAGATGGAATTTGGAGAGTATACATTGGCTTGAATGTCCCGTACTTGCCAGTGAGTGTGTTGTAGTCGAGGAAATGTGGTATAAATGTGCTACACTGAAGAGACTGTGGGAATGTAGGTAAAGTTGGTTCGTTGGTGAGATGTTCGGTGTGGTGTAGTGTTTTGGTGTGTGTGTGTGTGAGTGGGGATGGTAGGTTTTTGAGGGAGACGAGGCGTTTCTGAGCACACTCGCAGGAGAGACTTTGGACCAATAAATCTTGGACTTGGGTGTCTACCATAGCGCCGGAAAAAGGAACGCTCTGCCACCCTCAGCCACACAGATATTTTGTCGGGCGGGGACGACTTGGCCTCGCCCTTGAGCCACTGATTCCACGCCTCACCTCAAGGCGGCTCTCCATGCACCTTTCCTTCCTCAACGCCAGCTCTCAGCTATTTCACCATTCCCCAACCTTTTGGCTGGCACACACAAATAAGGAACACTCGGGAAAGAAACTCATCTGCGGATTTATATTCCTTGAACAATACATTCTTCTCTTCACTTTATGCTGAATATTTATAGTCATGGAGTGAGCGTATGCTGAAATTAGAATGCGAGTATCATGTACTGATCATTTCAGCGAGAGTCATTTATAGTATATTTTTTCTTCATGTCATGATTGCCATTTCATGTTCACTTGACTCAAAATGGATTTCAGTTCGACTTTGAAGGAAAGCTTTCAAGCAACACTTTACTTTACTGGAGCAACTTTTATCTGTATAAAAAAATAAAGACTAAAATTTTATCCTCAAAATTTATACGTTTAATTTAATATTAATTTATAACTTTAATTCATTTACAGTAATTTTATCTTCAGTTATGATTTTAATTTGGTATTGATTTATAACTTTAATTCATTTACAGTAATTTTATCCTCAGCTATGATTTGGAGTTAGTATTAATTTATAGCTTTAATTCATTTACAGTAATTTTATCTTCATTTATAATTTTAATTTAATATTAATTTTGTCTTCATAATTTTATCTTCAAAATTTTATAATTTTAATTTAATATTAATTTTGTCCTCATAATTTTATCTTTAAAATTTTATAATTTTAATTTAATATTAATTTTGTCTTCATAATTTTATCTTTAAAATTTTATAATTTTAATTAATTTATATTTATAGTGATTTTTTCTTCACGGCGTTGTCATTTATGCCAAATTGCATTCATTATGCTTGCGTTATAACTCTTTGGACTATAAATGACCGTGTCCATTGGATGACGTTATGCTTCCGTTATTCTAGGACTATAAATTCAGCATTTATAAGTAATAATGGGGTGTAAATATGTACAAATTAATTTTACTAATACTACATTCAATGCTTGTATAATACGATGTATGTTATGTAGCCAACATATTTATTGATTTCGATAATTTAGTTCCCTGAGTAAAGATGAATGTATGGAAACGCTGGAAACAATAAAAACCTATGTTAACGTGAAAAATTTTGGTTTTATTTTCTAATTTTCACATTTTGTTTTGACATGTTTTTATTCTTTATGTTTTTATATTTTTTACACAATTAATGTTTCTAGGCCGTGAGAAAATGCTTGTTGCTTGGCGCAGGATTCAAATGGATGTTTCAGCTTTATGGGTTGAATTAAGGTTTGTAAACATGTGGTACCTTAAATTGGAGATTAACATGGTCGAAAATGATTATTTTGTTGATTTTACTGGATTTAAAATTTTTTTAAATTGTTTTTAAATGGGAATTTATTTTTTTCTGTGGAATTTTGAATAAAATTTAATTCTTCGAAGGTTGTGGACAAATTTGAGATTTTTCGATGATCCCAGAAGTTTTTGGATTCGAAATTATCGTTTACGTAGTTTAGAGGGTATTCTAATTTTTTTAAATTTAGATTCTATGAAAAAATTTGGAATAATTTTTGTGGACGTTGTTTTTTTTAGTAAACGGCAAGTAGCGTGTCAAATCTAATACTAACACCAACTTAAAAAAAAATTTTTTTTGGTTTTGACCGTACGGACAGAAGCAAGAAAGTTGAAAATTCTAATCTTCGAACTTGGTGTACTAAAGCCTCCATAAATTGGTCAGGTTTTGTCTGGTTGGAATAGAGCTTTTATATTAGACCTGTAAAGAAATTTGACATAAAATATACTATTTTTACATTGTTCAGATCGGCTATGACATATGACGTGCTAGGATAGGAAATTATTACATATTACTACTAGGGACCGCGACCGAGAAGAGCGATACTACTAATAAAATACTAAAATAAACAAAATTAGGGAACTGCAACGAGTGGAAAAACGAAGGAGACGGGAAGCAAAATAACATAAAAAGTGTGAGAGACGAGCCAAAGAAGAAACTGAAGAGGCACAATCAAGAAAAAATGAACAGAGAGAGATTGAACCAAGAAAAATAAAATGAAAAGACAGAAGAAATAAAAAATAAAGATCCAGAGGCACGGAAAAAATAACGACACACGAAAAAACGAAAATATAGAAAATCCCGAAAAAGAGTACAAACAAAATAAAATAAATAAAAGCCGAATTGTGAACAGAATAGAATACAGAAAAACAGAAAAAACGAATTAAAAACAAAATAAAATAAAGAAAAACAGAAAAAACGAATTAAAAACAAAATAAAATAAAGAAAAACAGAAAAAACGAATTAAAAACAAAATAAAATAAAGAAAAACAGAAAAAACGAATTAAAAACAAAATAAAATAAAGAAAAACAGAAAAA
>JAQGBT010003894.1:0-18150 GCA_034698585.1 Disparrhopalites patrizii | reverse complement strand
TTTTTCTATTTTATTTTTCTATTTTTATTTATTATTTTTCTATTTTATTTTTCTATTTTTATTTATTATTTTTCTATTTTATTTTTCTATTTTTATTTATTATTTTTCTATAAATTTTGCTTTCTCTTTTTTTCTCACTGCCATTTGTACTATCCTGCTTCTTGAAAGGCTTTCATAAAAAAAAAAAAATCTGCACCTCTCCACACAAGATCTTGATTGTTTCCTTGACAACTCCATTTCCCTCCAAGTGTCACTCCACCCCTGAAAGGCCTTTCCCTACACTTACATCCCAGTAAAGAGCCAAAACTGCCCCACTATTTCCACCTGATCCTCTCCATTTTTGAAATAGAACATCCAATGCACGTACATTTCAACGAAAGACTTGTCTCCGCAGGTTTGTAGCATATCCAATTGAATTCCATGGCGGGGGAAGCCCTTGGAATTATTTGAAATTGAATATACCTGGAACTATTGGATTCCCTTGAAAAGGTGAATGTCTCCTTTCCTCTGACATGGTTTCTAAAGGGGAATTACGTATTATGATAGGATTATTGCCCTCTTTACATAATTCGTCGTCCCCACCTCTCCCAATGAAAGGGGGGATAATGGGGAATGGTGGGAAATTAGGAGGCTTTCACCCCATGGAAGGGTTTCGACTTTTGTGGGGGAAGAGATTTGTGTGAGTAGAGAGACCAACAAAAACAAATACTTTGTTGTTCATTCAAAACCCTGGGAGATGAAAGAGACGGCGGTGCGGAGGATATAATGGAGGGCGTAATGATTATTAACTCCCTGGCTTTGAAGGGAATCCTTGGGAAAGGGCCCGTACAACTTTTTGGGGAGAAAGTTAAGTTCTTCATACAAAAGGATTGGATGTACTATAACAGATTTTGCCCGGGAATTTTAAATTCTACAATTTCCCTCTCTTTCCCCATTTTCAAGGGAAGCCCCAGGATTTACAAAATTAATTTACCATCTAAAAATAAACTGACTCCAGCCAGGCATGTTGTGAAGAGAATTTTTAAATGCTGGAAATATATTTTTATATAAATAGTTGAAAAGGTCGGTAAATGAAATCCCGAGCGGGGATCGTATGATCTGAGGCATAAAAGGCAAATGGATGTATATGTAGAAGGCATAAAATGGAGAGGGAAAAGGCTGGGATTGGATAGTAAAAAGTAAACAAACTGCATTAATGAAGCCCTCGTAATCCGTGTGGGTAGTTTATGTTGTACATACGGCCCTTTTATCATCATCATTATCACCGTCATTTTCTCCAGCACTCCGATCATAATTTGTGCTTTCATTATGCAAACACTATTCTCCCATCGTTCAACCTGTATTTATGTTCCCTCGTACAAATTGTGGAGCCACGGGAAAGGGAAAGCTGAGAGTAAAGCCTTTGAGTAACCTACCTAATAAAATATCCATCTCTGAGTGGGGAAAATATGGACTTTATTCCCGTCATTTCAAAATTAGTCACTTCTTCGAGGGGCGCAATTTTTTAAGACATCCTTGCAGGTTAAAGTGTAGAAATACATGTACGAGTACATATAAGTGTGTCAATATATTGAGACAAAATATGTAAAAGTTCGACACCGCACAAAATCTTTACTATAATATACATAAGCCTATTTCAAGCGAAAGATTCCTGGTTGTCAGCTTTCAAATTTTGCTACTCCAATTAAATTTAGTGTACCAGAACATTCTCTGCCATTTATTTTAGGAGTCGAAGCGGGATTTAAGTTTGAAAAAACGTGTTCATTCTGCAATTTATTTTGTTGTTCTTTCTAACACTTTGTCAAATGGAGAGAGCCCGTTTTCATTCGAATAGTCGATACATATTTTGGATGTAGATACATTTGAAAATAACGACTGACAATCACGGCGCAGAACTCCAATAAGAATTGCATATAAAATGTCGATGACTTGTGGAAATTTGTATGGTACAATTGACTACAAAATCAGGAGACAAGAAAAGGTACAGAGTCAGAGAAAATTATGAGGGAAATATTCACGACAGAGACAACAAAAGAAGTTGAGAGAGAAACATAAAGAGGAGGGGATAAAGAACTAGAAAGATAAAGCGAGAAAACACAGAGAGAGAGAAAGCTAACGAGACGCGAAAATAGAAAGCAAGAGAGAAACACAAAGAGGAAGCCAGAGAGAAAGTGAGAGAGCAAGAGAAAGAGAAAGCGAGAGAAAAGTAGAAAAAGAGAGCAAGAGAGAAATAGAAAGAGAAATAGAAGAGAAAGCGAGAGACAAATAGAAGAGAAATGGAGAAAAAGAGAAAGCGAGAGAGAAATAGAAGAGAAATGGGGAAAAAGATAAATAGAAGAGAAATGGGGAAAAAGAGAAAGCGAGAGAGAAATAGAAGAGAAATGGGGAAAAAGAGAAAGCGAGAGAGAAATAGAAGAGAAATGGAGAAAAAGAGAAGGCGAGAGAGAAATAGAAGAGAAATTGAGAAAAAGAGAAAGAGAAAGCGAGAGAGAAATAGAGGAGAAAGTGAGAAAAAGAGAAAGAGAAAGCAAGAATTACGTAGAAAAGGTAAGAGCAATAGATGCAAAAGCTAGAGAGATGTAGAAGAGGAAGCGAGAGAAAAAGAGAAGCAAGAGAAAGAACTACAAAGAAAGAGAGAAGCCGAGACAGCAAGAGATAATTATAAAGAGAGATTTCTGGAGGTTTGATGACGGAAAACAAGTGAAGACAGTGAAACAGCGCTAAAGGAGCGTGGGAGAAATATTACAAGAAAAAGCAAGTGACGACCAGAGACAGAGAGAGAGTGAGAAAAAAAGGCAAACTTCAGATAGAGAAAAGGGGAAAGATAGAATTGACAAAGCCAATGTGAGATGGGAAAGAGAAAGCAAATAAAAAATGGAACGAAATATAGAGTTTTTAGAAGACAGCTACGAAAAAAGTGAGAGAAAAAGTGAAAAAGCACATGTCATAGTCCTCTGCATTTCCAAGAAACGTCATGATTGCAGTGCTGGCCATGAAACTGATTTTTTTTTATTTCTTCGTCTCCGTAAAAAAAAGCATTTGTAGGAATATCCCTGGACTCTGAAGAGCCATATGGTTCGGGAATTGACAAGATCCTCCCCCACTGGAAGAAAATACTTTCCTCTCCCCAGGTTTCCTCTCCTACCCTCCACCTTTTCTTGTCTGTGAGGAGTAGCAGGAGGGTTCACATTTTACAAATTTTGACAGAAAGTGTCAACCTCCAAGGCAGGTGGGTTCTCACACGTCCGGCAAATCTGCCAAAAAAAAAGAAAAAAAATCCTAGACACAGTTGGACATTTTGACGCTAGTCACTTCAACCCTGACGGAAAATGTCTCCGGGAAAATCTCTGGCTCTGGTCGCCAAAGTCCTTGAGGGCACCTGTGATTCTCATTTGCTTCCCTCCAAAATACATTTATTTCTAAAGAAATATGTATTTTGCAAATTTGTCCAGTACATCATTAATATGACCATGGACAAAATTCTTTAGCTTCTTCATGCTGAGGCCGGGAATTGCAGTTTGTAAAAGGAAAATTGAGGGAAAGTTAATAAAGTCGTTTATTCTATTCTACGATTCCGTTAAAAAAGATACGAAATTAAATATTGTCACAATTCCTACCAAAGGTTGGAGGTGCATATGTAATACCCATGTACATATATGAGCTTGGGTCATATCCAGAAATAAAGTATTTTGATCATTTGCCGTTATACCGCACCTTTTTTGTGCTTCACATTAGATATTTTTCAAGCATGCAAAATTTCTTGGTATACTCAAAATGCACGTAGCCTAAAATACAATTTAACATGTCGCTCTTCCTTCCCCGGCAGCAGATGTTCACTGCCGGGTTTGAATAGCTCCGGAATTTTTGTGTGCAATATGGAATGAATTCATCCTGTTGGCATTCGATTTTCAAGAAAGGGATAAGTTGAAGGAATTAGGGAAGATTAGAGAAGACAAACGATCATTTAAGAACCCTTCCCTTTTTTGTTCAGCTCCTTTCCCTACCTTTAACTTCAACTTACAGAGAATATTAGCATGACTTCATCTTCAGGTTTCCCCCCAAGAAAACTGCCGAACATCTGTCTCTCCAACAATGCTGGCACATTATAGAAGAAGTCTCGGAAGTACGGGGCAAAGGAAAAATCGAATAAATTTTGAACAGAATAGAGTATAAAATGAAAATACGAAGAGCAATCAATACAGGAAAGAGAGAGAGAGAGAGAGAGAGAAGGAAATCAACAAACAAGGACTAATTAAAAATATTTTAAGAAAGCAAACAAAGAAGCAAAGGGAAGAGGGAAAGCACAGCCAAGTATAAGAAAAGCATATGTTATTTAAAAAAAAAAATGGGACAACGTGGAAAAGAGAAAGCAAAAGAGATCAATCGAGTGAAAGGTTAAAAGGAGAAAGTAAGAAAATAGAGGAAAATAAAACTGAGAAATAGAAAGAAATGTGCATGATCAAAATATATAAAGTGTAAACGAAAGTAATAGAGCAAAAGTGAATGGCAGAAACACAGGGAAAATAAATGAGAGAAATAGAGATAAAACAAGATTCAGAAACTATAAAATAGACATAATGGGAAAAGCAGAGGAAACAATTAAAAGACAGAGAGAAATTGAAAGAAAGTGCAAGGCAAAGGAAGACATGAAGAGAAAATAAATGCCAAAGAGAAAGTAAAGGAAAAGTAAATCAAAAATAAAAATAAATGTATGTACTTACATGACAAAAGTACATAAAATATATAAATAAAGCATATAAAATAAAAACGAAAAGAATAGAGCAAAAGTAGCAGAAGGACAGAGAATAAAAATGAGAGAAAAATAAACCATGTAAATTAGAGTTCAAATAAAGAAAAAGTAAAAGAGTGAATGCCTAAAAGTCGTACCACGAGCAGACAGAAGAGAAAGAGAAATAAAAAGGAGCGGACGAGGAAAAGAAATAAAAAAAACTGAAGAACCGAAAATGGAAGAAATGGCAGAGGGAGGAATGGTAAACTGAAACGTGGAGAGAAAAAAGAAAATAATTGAACGCGAAAAGGTTTGCGGATTTAAAAAAAAAAGAAATTAAGAAATGAGAAATTGAAAACAGAAAGAGCTACTACGATAAGGAGAAAGCAAAGAGACCAAAAGTGTGAGATAAAACGGGAGAATTGTGATAACTACGAAGCCCAAAACTGGGACAATGGAGAATTCCAGATAGTCTCCGGTGACACCTTCAAGCGTAATGAGAAAAAGAGGAAGATGAAGGGAATTGGGCTAATATTCCCCCGCAATTCCCCCTTTTCCCCAGCCATATGGGCCCAGAGAAATCCTTCTCCAGTAATAATCTCTCCAGTCACTCTCCAAGATATTGCATTAGTATACATGCCCATGTACCCTTAACCGACTTAGTGCCTTTCCCATCATCTTATTTGTCGTCTCCCTTCTCCTTTCCCACTTTATCCCATCTAGAAAATTTGTTTAATAAAATTGTCTTCCCCCTAAAACACTGAGAACGTGCTGGGTTGTTCTATATAGTTGATGATGAAGCCCCAGAGACACCCTGACATCCTGCCTATCATCCTCAAGATGAGAGGAAAGCTCTTTTCCATTCCGCAAATGTTTTGTCTCGAACACAAACGACTTTTCACTGGCACATACATATGTATGCACATATGTATGTACATGTATATAGATATACGTTTATGTCCAAAGAGATGAGGAATCTTCCAATTTCCCCCGGAAAACAAAACCTCGTATAATAATGTTTTTTCTACTATGGAACGATTTCCAAGTAAATCAGACGAAAGCATCCTAAATTCCTCTTGTCTATCTTCTTCATTAGCAAATCTTTTTATCCTGTCTGTCATCTCAAAATGTGGAACAACAAGTCCGAGGAGTTGGCGTGGGGATAAAAGGGAATTTGGATGAGCAGAATTTTAATAATTTCCATGGACACGTCCTTTTGGATGGAGGGAATGGGAGAGAGGAAATAAATAACTGAAAATGAGAGCGACAGGAGATGAAAGTAAAGTAGGAAGTAGTTCGAGAGAAATAATAACAAGAATAACAAGATTGCAAACGAAAACTCAGAAGGACACACGGAAACGGTTGAGAAATAAAATGACACGAAATAAACTAAGCGTAAGCAGAGAGAACCCCGCAAAATGCTGAGATAAACAGAACAATGCAGATAATCTGCTAAAGAAACAAATATCAAGGAATAAATAA
Organism: Disparrhopalites patrizii; assembly: GCA_034698585.1. Lineage (NCBI taxonomy): Eukaryota > Metazoa > Arthropoda > Collembola > Symphypleona > Sminthuridae > Disparrhopalites > Disparrhopalites patrizii. The sequence continues at coordinate 11,939 of JAQGBT010003894.1, read as the reverse complement.
CGAAGGGAGACACCAATAACGGACAAATATAGAAATTCAAACAAAAAAAATCAAAAAAAAAAGGAAACACTAACACAAATTAAGAGGACTGGATTGAGACAGATAGAAACGAGGACGAGATTTAAGCAAGGAGAGAGACCACTGAGGACAAATAACGATCGGGTAACAGAGACGGACCAATGAAAGAGACAAAAAAAACACGTAAAATGGGGCTTGATGGTTCCACCAGAAATTGGGAAATTGGAAAAATAAGGAAGAAATATAAAAATAGAGAGACGTTATATAAATAGCCAATTGCGGGAAATTAGAACGGCCGACGTAAGAGTAAACCTAGAAAGTCACAGAAAATAAAAATGGGAGAGGAGAAAGTGCCGTGATTGGAAGAAAACGAGACGGAGATATGGAAAACAATATGCTCAAATAAAGTTAAGGGATAAACAAAGAAAAACGAAAAAGAAGTTGGAGATTAGAAAGAGGCATTTAGAGAGAGCAAGAAATAGACTAACATAAAGCTAGGGAGGCGGTCAAGAGCGAAAAATTCAGCAATCCATTCTACTGTATTAAATTTAAGGCCAAGAAATATCGGAAACTGTACATACTACAGCAAAAAAATCAGCTGACCCGGAAAAGGTCTGTGATTATAAAAAGAGCATGTTTGAACCCACCGCCAAATTCGTTCCGTCCCAAGTAGGACAAATATGTACATAAGAGAAAAAAATGGCCTACCCCCAGCTTTTATAATTAAGTGAACGACAGTGTGTAAACTACAGAGGCAATGCTATCCCCTTTCTTTCCCCATGTCTATGCCCATCCTCCTGGAAACGCTGTTACGCGTTTATTAATTACACCAAAAAAACCCTTCCCACATTGTGGGAAAATATTGGGTAATCCTGCCAAAATGAATTCTACAAATAAAAAGTGTCAACAAACAACACACACCCTACAGGGTGCGGGAACGGAAATACTGTGCAAATATTTAATCTGGAAGAACCAATGAGTGACCACAATGTTGGGAGGAACTAGAGTGTGAGAGTTTGCCAAACAAATACAAAAAAATAATACAATGTGAAAATTCTCGCTCAGCAGAAGAAAACTGGGGTGACAATAATTAGGCAGTGAATTTCCCGGTTTTCCACGTTCTCATTTCTGTCCATGTTTGATTTCTATGTTTTGTTGTCCTTACATTGCTCACGGTATGCTTCTCATCCTTATATTTCCTCCTTTCTTTGCATCTGTATAGTTGTTGTGGCGGATGTCTCTCTTTTGTTAGGTTTTAGTCTTTTTCTGCCGTTTAAATTGCGTGGTTTGCTTTGTTCTGTGATTTCCCCATTTTGATGTTTGTAGGTTTGTACGCGTTGGATGCTTTCTCTTTATTAAAGTTTAGCTTTAGTTTTCATTTATATCTCGCCTTTTCACTTTCTTTATCCGTCTCTATTTCTCTGTCTATATCCTTATTTTGCTTTCTCTTTATTTTTCCATTTTCTCTTGCTTTTTAGATTTTTCCATTTTCTCTTTATTTTTTCATTTTCCCGTTTTCTCTTAATTTCTCTTAATTTTTTCATTTTCTCTTACTTTCTCTTTATTTTTTCATTTTCTCTTGCTTTCTCTTTATTTTTTCATTTTCTCTTGCTTTTTTTTATTTTCCCATTGTCTCTTGCTTTCTATTTATATTCCGGTTTTCTTTTGATTTCTCTTTGTTTTTCCATTTTCTCTTGCCTTCTCTTTATTTTTTAATTTTTCCCTGCTTTCTGTTTATTGTTTCATTTTCTTTTGCATTCTCTTTATTGTTTCGTTTTCTCCTGGATTCTCTTTATTTTCCCATTTTTTCCTGCTTTCTATCTTTGTTTTTCTATTTTCTCCTGACCATTCCCTCCCGTTTTTCTTTTTCTCTGGTCGTCACGCATTTCTTTTTTTTTACTCCGATTTTCTTCGTAAATCTCTTTAAAATCTCCTCCCTGGATTATGCATATAGGTATTCGTTGTTCTAATTAAAGTTCTCACAATTCTGGTTCCTCAGTCAATTGCTTCGTCATTTGTATATCATAAATCATGCAAAGACAATTTTATATTTTTGCGTCTTTATCATTTTATTATCTCTTATTTTCCCGCGAATTTTAAAAGCTAACCAAGCGCTGTCTCTTCTCCTTCGGTGTCCGTCTCTCCATCTCTTGCCCTTTCCAAATTCACTGACACAGTTGGCAGCCAACCAACTCATATGGCGATCCCAAGCTTCATTCATCCACAAAAAAAGCAGGGTGTAGAGCGGAAAAAAATCTGGAAATAATCCCAACTAAACCCCAAAAATTGCACAGCTCCTGGTTTGCAATTAACCGGCATTTAACACGTGACTTGATACCCTAATAATTACCCTGGAAAATGGCCCCATTATCCCTACGTACAGGATATTGTTGCCAAACGAGGAAAACTTTTACCTTTGGAAGAAAAAAAAGCACACGTGTAGTAAGAAAGGAGCTTAGGACGCATCCCAGTTTCCAAAAAAAAATATATAAAAAAATAACAACATCTACGCATGGCACGTAAACCCACTTGTCCTTCTTTCCCGTGTTAACACGTGGACGTTAAGGGAAGAAATGTCACCCATTTCGTGCCTTATATGACCAACGACGTATACGCGGGCATGTGTGATAAATACGGGGCAAAATACCGTCATTTGTACTTGAACTCACGTCCATGGGATGGAGCCCAACCTCAATGTATTATCATTATTGGATGGTCAAGCTTTCAAAATTTGGGGAGATCTTGGGAAGAATTTTTTTTCTTTCCATATTACTATTTTTCCCCGATATACTTTCTCCCGGGAAAGATCTTTTACAGGGACTAATACTTCCCCGGGAGTTTAAGCCCCAGAAAAAAAAACCAGCACCTGCCCTTTGCTGTTTTCCCTTAATCTTTTTTATACATTTTTATATCTTCAGGGCATGGAAGGGGAGAAACTGTCGTTATTTTTAGCCATAAACGTGACTGGGAATGTGCTGTGGGTGGGAGTTTTGCCTGGGATGATTCCCCCTATATTTTCTTATCTATTTCAGCTTCCGCTTTCTCCTAAAATAAAAGTCTACACCCCCCAAATATCCCTTCTAGACACTGCTGGTATTAATCCCTTTTATTTTGGACCTCTTGCTCCCTTCTCAGATCTAGAAATAAAACGTTTTTAGCTGGCTTTGCGTTTCTGGGAATAAACGCGGTGGAAATAGCCAGATCAAAACGGGATTGATGGAAGTCAACTCTGTAGAGTTGACACGGTTTAAAAATTACGACGACAACGAGCCAATGGATGAAGAGCTAGAAAAAGAATAAAGAAGTTACAAAACCGGAAAAGCAACAGTGGCGTCAAGCATCAGCAATATTACGGGGTAGCTAATAAAAAGACAAGAAAAATAGTGAAAGTTGAAACTCAAAATTTTATTTACAAAAGGGAAGATTTGATTTTAAAAAGTGAACAGATACACATTATATATTAATATTTTCTCTACAACAGACTACCTTATACCGGTTTAATGTCTATAAGGGACTACCCTATAACTATTTTTTCTCTGCAACAGGCTTCCTATTAATGATTTTTTCTCTCCAACGGTGAAAGTGCCGTCTTAATAAAGTTTTGCAAGTATTACTATAGAATTATAACGGTTTTCTCTCTATAACTGTGGGAGAAAGTACCCCTGAATACGTTTCTCCTAGAATTACCTATAGCAACAGCGGTTTATCGCTACAATGGGGCTAATTTATGTACAATTAGTAGATGAAAGATTACGGAAAGTAATAACCAGAAGACGAAAGGAAAAGCCCGAAATAGCAAGGAAAATACTGGGAGAAATAGAGGGAAAGGACTGAAAGAATTTCCGGTGAAAGACGTCAACAATATTCGAAGGAAAAATCCGAAAAAATCGAAAGAGAGAATCAGGCACATGGAAACTTGTAAGAATAAGAAAAAGTCAGAAATGGAGAAACGAAATAAAAAAAATAAGACCCACGTAAAAACAATGGATAGCCTCAAGGCCTTTTATTACTAGATTTGATCAAACGTACACTCTTTTGATTGACTCGTTCCAGTATATCCCCAGGACGTTTCCATGACATGGAAGATTCCGTCATAGGTATTGATATATACATATAGAGATATACCTATATATTCTCCCCTTAAAATGTATTGGTATTACTATAAGAACAAAGGAGAAAGTTTACCCAACTTCCCTTGTTTGCTCCCTTTATTTTCCTTCCCTCAATTCATGTAATGATGATAGTAACAATAATAACACAAGTGACTTTCTCCTATCATTATCAACTTTCCTTGTTTAAAGGCATACGGAAAATGGAGGGAAAAAAAGTAACAAAAAAGGAAGATGATTGAACCCAAGATATTGGATATTGCTTAAGGTCCTCATTTTTTGTCTTATACCATTTTTTTCTCTACTTCAAGGCAAAAAGAACTAGTTTATTTTCTTTTTGTTGGATACAGGAAAGAAAAGTCATATTTCCCCCCTTTTCGATTTTTTTCTTGTACAATATTAAGTCTTTGATTGTATCGAATTTTTTTTAAGATTGGATGAAAATACCACAATTGCTCCTTGTGTTCAGGGGAAGATGGAGGAGGAGATTGAGGAGGATAAGGAGGAGGCGGAGGAGGAGGAGGAGGACAAAAAAGAAGTCAAGGCACGTTCATCCCCTCCAGTAATCCGTTCATTTTGTTATTGCCAAATTAGATTTAGTGGGAGAGGGAGGGGAAGAATGAGGGACATAATGTAAACAAAGGGACAATAGAGGATGTGGAGGAAGAGAAATGATGGTCAGGTATATAAAGATCATTATGGGTTTCTCTATATCTATAGTATACATCTTCGAAAAAGACAGGATCTTCTCCAGATACTCCAGATGAAGAAGAAAGTAGCAACATGAGCTTGGAGGCGGGATCATTAGACATGTGTACTTACCACTGACCCTTTTTTTACGGATTCAATCAATAGTTTTTATAAGCTCCACAATTTTTTATTTGTCTTTGGTTTTGTATTATTATTTTGTACTGTATTACATTAGCCTGTCCAAATTAAGTGCTCTTTACCCTCTTTTGGACATGTCCACCGAGGGCTAACTTCGAAGATCTTGTTCCTTGGTTGGACAAAGTAGCTACGGGGTTAGTTTTGGGTATTCAAATATTTCTTTCTGCCTGATTTTTTATTCTTTTCTTTGGTTCTGGTCAATGATCGTTCTTAGGGACACGACATGAGTTTTATTTTAACCTTTAGGATTTTATTTTATTACACTGCAAGAGTTATTAGGACTGCAACAATAATGATAGCACATCTGGCACGTGTGTAATCATGGTGATTGGTAATTGTTCATTTCAATTTACCATAAGGCCTACATATTTTGATGATTTGTTTTGTTAATGTTTTTAAGATTTTTCTGCTCTATTTTTGTATTCGTTTTTTCGTGTCTACAGTCTTTCTTGCTTTCTCTTCTTTGTTCTTGCATTTATTTTAATGCTGTCTGTCTCTAATATCTTTCGTCTCTTTGTCGTTAATCAATTCTCGTGCTTTCTCTTCGTCTTCTATTTTTATTTATAACTCTAGCTTTTTCCTGATTTTTAACTTGGTTTTTTTATTTCTGTTTGTCGCTGTCTGTTTTCAATCTCTTTCTAGTTCCCTCTTTCTTACTTTCTCTTTCTTCACTATTACTTCCGAATTTTTTTCTATTTATAAATTTATAAATTTGTTATTCTTTGTCGCACTGCCTTTCTATTATTTTTACTTTCACGTTTTCGTTCTCTGATTATCTATTATCTTTGCGTTCAATTTCTCTTCTTTTTGTTATGATTTTTGCCATTTTTGCCATTCTTCCATTTCTTTTTTTCTTTCTCTATGATTTTCTAGAGTTTCTCTCTCACTTTCTCTTCCTTTCTCGGTAAATTCAATACGAAGCGTCTTGTGGGCAAACACTGGACGGTGACGTTTTTGATCGTCTCTGTTTTTTGGTAATTAATTATCCATCGCTGCTTAAATTTGTATATTAGCTTACCCTGAAAACTCCATCAAAAATCATCCGCGTAATTTGCAAGAATAAATCTAAATCCTGAACAGCGGGTGGATATTTTTTACACAAAAATGTGTTCACCATAAAACTTGTACGATGATCAAATGCGTGCGCAACCATGGCATGGGATTACTTAATGTAATCAATCGTCATCCTAGTCAACCTAGTCAATAGCGAAACCAATGCATTTGGTCCTTTGTTCAAAACGAGTCCCTGGGAAACATTGCAACGTAAAATTTGGGTTAGATAGTATTATATGCAAGCCGTAAGGAATAGGTGCCCTTTTTTCTTGGTTCCCTTTTTCATTTATCTACAAGACATTGTGCAGAGAAAGTCCCGGCACGGGCTTTTACGTAGGTTGAACTTCCGCCCGCCTCTCCCATACTCATGTCTCTGCTGATTATTTTGATCCCCTTTGATCTCTCAAGTAGAAGACAATCGTTTTATTCCTACATGGACAAGAATTGCGGGGTAAAAACCAACCAGCAACCACAGAAAAACCACATTTCCTGCCTTGAATATACGACAACCCCCATATATTTTTGCTCTTCTATCGTTTTTGTATAATATTTTATTATAGTACTAGTGTGCTATACCAAAGATCAAAAACAAAAATCCCCTGAAATGCTTTCCCTGTGGTTTTAGGGTATGCCGTCGAATTTTGGAGATATTTTTCTCTTTGGCTCAAAACATACTTTTTCTTCGGGGGTGCTGAATTTTTTCCTCCCATAAAAGTTTGTTTGAGGCACTAGTGAAAGTAGAGGAGAAAGTTAAAAAAAGGCAATTTCTTGCATTATTTCTATCAAAATAGTTCTATCAAATTTCAATTGATAATGCTTTAAAACAAGGGCAAATTCACAGGTAATTCAAAATTAAATTCAAAATTATATAAATGCAAAATAATTTAGAATTATGTAAATATCAGATAAATTGGGACTAGCAAGATAGAAAATTATTCGGAATTATCTTAATAATTCCCGAGATTATCCTTTCAAATTTTACAGCAACAACATTCTGTAAAGCGCCCGTTTTTTAAACGTGAAATGTACGGTGCTTGCTCAAACATGTGCAAACATAAGGTCAGGAAATTCAAACGTGATGCGTGTGGTATTTTTTTAGGAGAATTTTCCTCGCAAATATGGTTATTCAACCTCTCAAAAAAAATAATCCTCATCAAGGCTAAGGCAACACGTGCGTGAGATTTTATTGTTGTGCTAGCCAGGACGACAAAAGGTGAAAAAGGGTAGGATTTTCCCGGGAATTCCTAAGGGATGCTCCACCCGTTCTGACTCGGGCTTTTGCTCTCTCTCTTTCTCTCTCTTTCTCTCACTCATGAGATTCCACACATGTATGAACCCCTCGGTGGTGTGTCGTATTGAAGAGGAGAAAAGGATTTAGCAGTTTTAATCGGATCAAGATTTTATGGACCGTCAAAAATTGCATGCGGAAGGGAAATTTTCTATGGATCCAATTTTATTATTATGATTACTGTTCCAGCAACCATGGCTTAGCCGGCGGTGCTTATATTCCTATTTTCTTTTTCTATTATTCTTCTCCCTCTACCAATTTCTCTCTCTCTCTCTCTCTTGTAATATCACATTCAGTTGTAGTAGACATTGAGGCAAAAATATATGTGCATAACGGAGAAATTGAAGAATGAACAATGCTTTCACCTGATTCAGTGTTACTGAAGCTATTCTCTCTCTCTTGCTCTCGCCGTCTAACTCACTTTCTCTCTCTTTTCTGTCGGTTACGCTCTCTCTCCTTTTTTATCGGTTACTCTCTCTACTTTTCTCGCTCTCTTTGCTCTCTTTCTCTCTCTTCTTTCTCCTTCTCTCTCTCTATTTCTATATGGTTTTCTCCCTTTTATTATTTATTTCCTCTGTTCCTTTCTCCTCTAATAATTCATTTTTTGCCTCTCTTGCTTTTGTTTGTGTCTCTCTCATACGTCACTCTAATTCTTCCCCATTTCTCGCTTTCCCTCTGTATTCTTCCGTTTCTTTTTTTATTCTTCTCCATTTCTCTCTTTTCCTCTGTATTCTTCCGTTTATTTTTTTATTATTCTCCATTTCACTCTTTTCCTCTGTATTCTTCCGTTTCTTTTTGTATTCTTCTCGTTCTCTCTAAATTCATCTTTCTCTTCCTTTCTCTCCATTATATGTATCTCTCTCTTCCTCTCTGAGTTTTTCTTCTTTCCCCATCTCACTGTCTCCGGATTCCTCTTCTTTCTCTCTGAATTCTTCTCTCTCTGAATTCCTCTTCTTTCTCTCTGAATTCTTCTGTCTATGAATTCCTTTTCTTTTTCTGTCTCTGTTTCAGTCTGAATTCCTCTTCTTTTTCGGTCTCTCTGAATTTCTCTTTCTCCAATCTTCTATATGCCACTAAATTATTTTTTCTATTTCTATCCATCTATTTCTCTTTGAATTCCTCTTTCTCTTTCTATTCCTCTATTTCTCTGAATTCCTCTTTCCCTTTCTATCCCTCTATTTCTCTCTGAATTCCTCTTACTCTTTCTATCCCTCTATTTCTCCCAGAATTCCTTTTTCTGTCTATTCTCTGAATTCCTCTTTCACCTGTCTTTCTCGCTCTATCCTCTCTCTCTTTCTATATGTCTTGTGCTTTCTCTGTTCCTCTCTGTTCTCGTATCACCTCTATCGTTCTCGCTTTTCCCCGCTGTTTTCCCTTTCCCCCCATTTTATTCCATTTTTCACTAGGTTGCCCTCTTCCTTTATTCCTCCGACCTACATAATTCCTCTTTGCTACCAATGCCATTATTATCATCAACCATATTTTTACTACACGTTTCCGCTCCTCTTCCATTCAAGCATGCATAGACACACATCTTTTGCTCCCAAACCATACGTTGGCAGTGTGGTCGTGAAAAGGCCTTTGTGAGCATTAGCCTTTGTTATAATCTCCCATAGTGCATTTCCACCTCGCGTGGCCGAGAACCCTGATTTTGTATTGAACTGCCCCGGACAAATGCGAGTCTTTGCAATTTTTTGGTTCCCCCAGCATAATTCTTTCATATTTGCTTTCCTTTGTAAAGACTCTTTTTTCTCGATTTTGATTTATTCCTCACTCCATACTGGTTACAGTTGGTGGAAGGAAGGTAGATAATGGAAAAATGGGATATGTGATATACTTTCTTGTTACGAAAGTCGTTAATAAGCATAAGACAGAAAAATTAAATCATTTTTATATTCATCGTAAAGTTTCTTAAATGCACCGCAGTCAAAAAATTGTGTACATATACAGAACATTACATGTAATTTACAATAACAATAATTATCATTAATTACGAGTGTCTCAATGTCAAAGAAAGGGCTTGTAATTATGCTTGAAGAAGCCATTTGAGCTTAAATAATCTCATTATAAGCATATAATTGTGGGTGGTCCTGCTCAAGGGGTCGTTTAGTGTCAAATGTAATGAAAATAGTTCAAGGATGTTTTGCGCGGTAGTTTCAAATTTATGGCACCTGTTTTGTGGTCTAAAACTAAAACTAAAACGACATTTCATATTGCCTTAATGCGTTAGAGCCTCCGGCTGTCTTGAAAGAGAATTATTATTATATGAAGCAGCTGAAGCTTATAGCCCTATTTTACACGTGTACAGGCAAAATCTTTTTCTAAAATAATCCACTCCCGACATTAATTTAAAAAAATGTCTGAGCATTCAAACAACATTTTTATACATTATCCATAATGATAATTAAACTGTCTGACTTATTCAGGATTTACAAAAATATTACATTATAAAGCACACATGATAATAAAATAAATAATAATAAAATAATAAAACAATACCCATTCTAATAAAACCTTCTCCAAATGTCTTTCTGCATTGGACAAGTTGCAATCAATTGTTGCCTTGTCAACACCTTCCACGTCTTTCTTTTTAAACCTTAATGGAATCCCATGTTTTGCCTGCAAAATAAAACCATTATTGAAACCTAAAACAGTCTAAATTATGACGAATTGCCATAAAATAAAACACCTGGAAGGCGTCAAACTTGAGCATTCCCTCCTTCCCCGCCGTGTCACTACCAACCTGGAAGCAATCTAATGAATAAGCTCCGTAAAACTAATATTGACAATCGTAACAATCCCTTCCCCAACCAAATGTTACAGATTCCTTGAAGTATGAGTATAAAGGAAAAAGTTAAAGGGAATGTCCTCATTCGTATGCAGGGAAGGGATCCCTCCGTTTTTTTGAACATTTGTGGCTCGATACCGCCATTTTACTCCAGCCATTTCCAGCCTGTGCATTTTCACACGATTAAATCCCATCCCCTTCTGCCTTTCAAACTGAAAATGCATGAGATTTTTTTCTTCCTTGCTATATCTTCCTACGAAAAAAAAAGAAGGCATTTGGCAATTTGACACTGTCATTGTTCATTCAACAGATGGGACCTTTAAAGAGGCTTGAAAGTCCCTTTAGCCCAAGCATTTTCAAGCTCGTTTTCCCTTCCTTTGGAAATACATTCCCTGACTTTTTCCTTCTTGTTAACAACAACACAAAGTGGCAATGAATAGTAAGTGCCTCGCCAGAGCCAAAACACATTGGAAATGCCTATAAGGGAAGACATTACACTTTCCTGAGTTTTTTTTTGCTCAAAAGAAAATTGCACCACTGGCTTTTAGTAGCGTATTGTATGCCTGAAGGACCGCAGACTCATTTAAAGGGCTTTTCCCGCCGAAATCTTCCCCTTTTTAAATCTTCATGTGTGAAGGTCAGCTGATGAACGAAGCGCTCTAATGAGTTCATTAACCCTAAAATACACCTGGTGGGATGAACATCAAAAGTTATTCTATGATTTTTCCCCCCTAATTTATGTTGGTGGACTTAATGAGTTTTTTGGCATTTTTTCATTTTTAACAGACATATACATACATGTAATTTACCGAGATAAAAAATGGTGAAGCTGGAATGGGAAAAAATAAAACGCCAGCAAAAGTAGAGGAAATTGAAGGGAAAAAATAAAGTTGGGGCAATGCACAGAATAACGGAAGCAGACCAAAAATAAAATATGGGCATAAAAAATGGATTCAAAAAGGAAATTTAATTTAAGAGAGAGTAAAGCTTTTTTGATGAAATAAATCTGTAGTAAAATGCAGAAAATTAAAAAAAAAGTTTATATCGGCAGGAAAAAGGAAGCATTTGTGTAGATTTTTTTTTTTTTTTCATTAAACGTTTTCCTTCTGGTGCATTACTTCGTAAGCCATGATCAGCGTGGTAAAGAGCTATTTGATTCAGGAAGGGAAGGAGAACGTGTGTGTGAGGGTTCTGTGAAGAAATAAATGAAGGGAAACTAAGTGAAAGGCCCCGGTGTAGTCGTCAAGAAGTAATAATCTCATAACCAAGTCGTATGAGTTGCTTTTGCCTTTAACTAGAAACGTGTCTCGGTGGAAGCATTCCCTACAACTCACAATGCATTTTAAAGCAAACTGCCCCGCTCTTTCGCTTACACTCTCAATTCTCTGAGGAAATTTCCAAAATAGTTGGATGTGCGCTTTTGACTTTCCCTCTCTTGCTTTCTCTCTCTCTCTCTATTTAAGTCTTACTTTCACTTTCTCACTGCCTTTCTCGCTTGTTTCCATTCTTTCTCTCTGTCCTTCTTGATTCCTCTCTTTCCTGCTCCACACATTTTTTGCTTTCACTATTACTTTCTTTCTTAATTTTTCTATAGCTTCCTCTTACACTCTACATTTCTTCCTTATTCAGTCATACTTTCTCACTTAATTTTTCCTGCTATATTTTTTATTGTTCAAGCTTTCTCTTAGATTTTTCCAGCTTTCTCTTTTATTTTTCCAGCTATATTTTTTATTGTTCAAGCTTTCTCTTAGATTTTTCCAGCTTTCTCTTTTATTTTTCCAGCTATATTTTTTAT